>JPKC01001236.1:0-40712 GCA_000750925.1 Pseudogymnoascus sp. VKM F-4518 (FW-2643) | reverse complement strand
TGGGCGCGCTGTTTAGTGGGGGGTGTAGGGTGTGGGTTAGTGTTGTGGGGTGGGAGAGTGTGGAGGCGCATGGGAGGATGACGGGGAGTGAGGCGTTTAGGGGGGGGATGGAGGCGGTGATGGGGATGGAGAGGTTGAGGGGGGTGGAGATGTTTCATGTGAGGTTGGTGAGAGTTTAGGGTGCGATGGTGATGAGGTGGTTTGGAAGCGGCGGTGTTGTTTGGGGGGGGTAGGGGATTGAAGGGTGTGGGTTTGACGTTTAAAGGAGTATTTCACTACGCTATATTATACAAGTTTCAAACAGAAAGTTTCTTCTTCTGAGTCTTTTGTTTCATTTATCGAAGAATCTATCTCTTTATTCGGAGCCGTGTATGTCTGGTCATTACAGGTTTAAATGTTCCTCTGTTTATAAGAATTAGTTCTTCGAACAGGAAATATTCGTTGGTGGGATTTATATAAAGCCAAGTGAAAAAATTCAAAATGTGAAGATATTATTTCTCAATCCTTAATACTTATAATATAATTATTTTTTGCCCAAACAATAGCTTTAATATAAATCAATGGATAAAAGAAACCCGAAATTCAAACACATTAAACTGCTAAACAATATTTTATACACTCTTCCCGCCATCTTTTAAATATCTTAAATGGGATGGATGTGTCCGCTCTCCCTCTGTTGCATATCTCACACATACCTATTCCCACAACGCCCCTGACTGCCCCATCAAGACTTGACTGATATCATGCTTTGCCTGCCATCGTGCTGTAGATCCCATGAAAAACACCTCTTACCTTAGCTTCTGCTCCCGGTTCAAACGGAATATCCGCCCCTCTTTCCGTCACACGTAGAACGGCCCCCATCATCCCCAAACACATATACTAGCAAAACCTTCCAGCCCTCTCAAACCTCTAAGCAATTCTCCCCCTTTCCCTACCATACCACCCATCCCACGAGCTGCTCCCATCCCCTCCCCTGCCCGAGCAGCTAGAATGGTAAAGTTAAACAGCGCTGATACGAAAAAAAGACACGAGAGACCACAAGACAAAGCCTTGCGATAATGAAAACCAGACAGAGAAAGAAAGCACCTACCCGCACCTACCTACCTCCACCCAGCCAACTCATCACCGTTGTGTCAGACTCAGGATATCATGTGCGTGATAGTGTCTCCTGTCCGCTCACTCAGCCGGCCATAACCTACCTCTCACACCGCGCCGCTTACCTGCCGCCCCTATCTCCACCGAGCCACACACACACACCAGCCGCCCTCCACCCGTCTCCGGGACGACACTTCATCAATAGTCATCAGTAGCGCAGACCCAACCCGAACACCACACACACACACCAGCCGCCCTCAACCCACCCCCGGGACGGCACTTCATCAGTAGTCATCAGTGGCGCAGACCTAACCTCAAACCTCGCACCACACCACACCACCACCACCTCTCCATTACCTCATCATCCAAGCCACCCCCTATGAAGACCCCCTAACCCCTCACCACATCACCACAACCTCACGCCCACATCACCCCGCTCGGACACCCCATGCCATCCCATGACACCCATCCGTCCGTGCGCCTGACAACGAGCAGACCAGCACATTCATCCATTCCACGACATCCCTCCCTCCACCCACTCGCCGCACAGCCACCTCCTTGACCAACTGGACTCTGACCTAACCCAGCGATCCGGCGACGAGACAACACACCCGCTGAATCAGATCAGATCACCACGATCCACGCGAGGGTAGTGAGTAGGACGGGTAGGATTGGCTCCGTGTGGCGCTTCACGGGGTGTGAGCGTTGCCTGCCCAGGCGCGCGCACGGTGTAGCTAAGGCAGGCGGCGTCGAGGGCGTCATGTCATGTCATGTCGAGCCTTGGGCGGCGGTGCTTCACCGATGATACTTGACCGCCTTTCCAAAACAGTCCTGCCCCCCATCGCCATCCCCATTCCGATAACGGGACTGAGAGCACCCTTGTAACCCCTAGACCGGCACCCGATCGACGCAGCCGCCTTGCCGTATGCATGTCTCGCGCAACTGAGCTTGCCCGCCCGAATATCCAACAGCCATCTCCCATCCCTCACCGCGAACACCGCCCAACCATTCTTTCCAGAAGCGCTAGACTGGCGTAGGATCGACGTACCCGCCATTCCGCCAAGCTGTGCATATCCCATCATGCCATGGCATGCACGTCGTCGCCCGTCTCGCTCCCACTCCCTCTCAATTAGGCCAATCCCTTCACGACGGGTATCTTCCGCCCCCCCCCTCCCCCCCCAATCCAAGCCTAACCCTTCCCTTACGTTCCAGAAGCCCCCAAAGCGGCATATGATCGACGCTCCCGCTTTGGCGCATATGCACGCTCGCCCACGCACACGCCGTCCGAGCGACGCCCGTCCGTATCGCGACGCGTGCAGTAGATTCTTCAGCGGCGTCGTTCGCCAGTGCCCTGTTTTGGTAGGTGTTTGCGGATGTACAGTAGTACTAGAGTACGCTGGCTGATAACCCGGGCGCTCGGTCCTCGTGGCTTTGTACGCTTGGTCGCTGTGCTGTGCTCGTATCTGACCGTCTGGGCGCGGTCGTGGTCGGCATGGCGCTGCGTGTGGGATTGGATTGGGTATGGTGATGGGGACGGTGCGAGTAGCGGGGGATGAACGGGTGGGGTCGCTAGGTGCACGAAGGCGATCAACGTTACTTGGTACAGAGGTAGCGCGCTGTCGTGTGGACAAAAAGACCGTAGCCACGCCGTACGCCATGCTCCACGACATACAGTAGCACTGCACCGCCGCTGCGCCATCCAGACGACATCTGAATAGCGCGACGGGATGAAGTCTCACCCGCCCACCACACCGCTGACAGCCACGAGGGCGCGCCGTCAGCACGCCGAGCCCAATACGGCATTGAGGTATCATTCCTCCCTCTCGTGCTGTCATCGCCGCCGCCACCCCCACCGCGACCGAGCAACGAACCCCACCGACCGAGCGACCGACCGCCTCTCGCGCGCCGCAGAACAGCCGCCTACTCCACCTCCGGACGCGCCGAAAGACGGCTCCCCAACTCAGCTCTTGGGAGTCGCGAGGAGCGAGCTGAGCGTGGGTCCCCCATCGCCAGGGAGCCAACTATAGCGTGTGTACTGTACAGTACAGTGGCTGACAGACACCACCACCCAGCGCGACGCTGTGGGACGCCAGCGCCCTCGTAAGCGCAGCACATGGCTAGCTCACGCCCACCCTCTCAGCTCGCGTCAGGGCTGGTAGCACGACGGCACGACAAGCTCACACGCCATGCACGCGTGGCAGCGGGGATTCTAGAAGGAAATGAGGCCCGCCCGATCTGTCCGGCTGCGGGGCGGGGGGCGCGCTATCGATCGTAGCGCAACGTAGTGTCGTACGGGGCGGCTGCGATTGATTATCGTGTTTTTGTTTTGGTGTTCTGTATTGTATTGTGTTGTATTGTACTGGGAACAGGCGGTGCGGTGCGATGTGACCCAAGGCGTGGTAATTACTGCGGTGGAAGGATGAGGTTTGTGCAAGGTGAGGTTTCACGTGAAGGATTTGAGGACCCGTTTTCTGTTCCGTCGTGTTGCGTTGTACGGGGCGTGTGTATCCGTCGTCCTCCGTGACTCTTTCTCTTCCTCTTCTCTCCGTATCTGCCTGCACCTGGATGTCGCACAATCACGTGTCATCCATTATGTCTCCGTCCATTCTCGTGTACTGTCCTGGGTCCTTCCTGATGGAGTGAGTCCCATCCAATCTATCCTCCCATCCACCAAATTCTCGTCTGCCTCGGTGTGCCCACTCTCACTTCACCGGTTCCACCTTGGGTTGGGGCCCATCCCGCCAGTGCCTTAGACGGCCCGTGCACGCTCCACCACAATTTTCCCTGATGTTTAGTTTTTCTCGTCCTTTCCGCCGTTGCCATCCATCCGCCGCTTGGGGGCGTTAGCACTATGAAATGTAATGTGTGAAATGGAATGTAGGATGGAGAAGGAGCGAGTACGAGGCGAGCGGGAGTGGCTCTGCGGTTTTAGGCGATCAGTCATTTTCATGAACCCTTCTCAACGCGGGCGTGGGGAGCGGGCTGCGATCCCGATGCGCTGTGATGTGATGTGAGTGATGTGATATTGGGCGTGCTGTGGGCGAGTGAGGGTGGAATGCGGCGAGTTGTCAGTTTTTGTCAGGTGTGGCGAGACATGAGTCGTGAGTGTGGAGATGTGAGGAATGTGATGGCGGCAGTACATGCTACATACATACACCCATACGTTTATACGTTCAATAATAGCGGTTTCTGTGAGACGGCGGGAGGGAGGGAAGGGCCCGCGGACGGCAAAAGGAACCATTGGAACCATGAGAACCATGAACCTGACATGATGACGAGGGTGCTTGAGTCAAGACGGTAATACTCGCGACTGCTGCGCTGCAATGCGCTGCAATGCATGGTGGAAGGGCCTCGCCGTGAGCACGGCGGTGCACGGCGGTGCATGGCGGTGCATGGCGGTGCATGGCGGGTGTGTTCCTGTGCATGCCCGTTCTGTTCCTGTGCAAGTTTCCGTGTATGCATGCTGCGTGTGCATGTTGTGTACCGTCTGTGCATACCGGTGCACATACGGAGTATAACTGGGTGAGTGTAGAAGTGAGGGTAGGGTAGAGTTACAGTTTGCACGTACGTACGTCCATACAAGGAATGTTGCGCACTCCAGGCCTCCCAAACACTCAGCTCTCACATTCCTTACGTGCCGTATTATGCATACCTGGGACGCAGCAACGCCTCCACGCGACGAACCAAACGTCTCCACGCCCCCGGGTCCAGCAACCAGAAACACGACCTGGTCTGCCTCCCTGCCCTGCACTCTAAAGGGGTCCTGGAACGGCTGGCTGTCGTGCGTGGGGTTGGCAATCCCCCGACGCGGCTCAGCTCCGCGCGATCCCCGCGAGTTCCTTCTTACATCACTCAGTATAGTACGCTGCAAACGAGGATTGAGGATCATCCCAGCGAATGATGGGTCAGGGTAATACGACGGCGGACGGAGATGGTCGGACGCGGGGGGGGCGCTGCATGTCATATTTCCAGGGCAGGGAACATGAGGGGAGGGGCGTGACTGGAGCTGGTACAGCTGGGTGGCGTGCGGTCCGCACGAGTGACAGTGCGTGGAGTCTGCGTGTTAGCTGGGTCGTCAACTTTTCTTGCCACTCTCTTGCCACTATCCGTGTCGTGTCCCTGTTGTTCGCCGCCAGCCAAGCTCACCGACCATGTGGCGCCGTTTATTCGGCGAGCTCCTGATGGCGTCGATAGGGCACCGTCATAGGGTACCGTGGATGTTCCCTGGACGTTTGGCGTGGGCCGGGGCAAGGCTAGAGATCGATAGCGCGTGGGTGTCTGATTCTGCAGCGCGTTCGCGTTCGGACGGGGTGGATGCGCTAGGATTGTACTGTACTTTGTCGAAGTCGTTAGCATGATGCGCATGGCTTACTGGTAGGGTAGCGCGGGAAGGAGGAGTGAGATTGTAAGTCTGGGCATTATTTCCTTATTTCCTTATTTCCTGGTGTTCGTGTCTTCCGATTCCCCGTGCCTGGTGGGTGGATATGTGTTTCGACGATGTATTGCTGTCCCCGGCAGAGCTGTGTGTGTGTGTACTCCGTACATTGGAGTATGACTTGCTGTAGTGTAGTGTACTATGACAGTGCTAAGTAGAAGTGGTAAGCAGAGTGCTAAGAAGACCCACGCCGATGGAACAGAGAAAGGCGAGATGGCGGCCCATACAGAAGAGAGTACGGAGTACTCGTCCTGTCGCTTGGCTTGGACTCCACATCCACTTAGGTTCCTTACCTTCAGTTCGCAGTACGATGTACGGAGTACTAAAGGTGGGACCGTTCCTGGGACGCTAAAAGTCGGCACTGTCCTGTAAACGGTCTAGTGCAGGGTTCAAGGGAAGGCCACAGGTGGAAGGAAGGGGGAGCAAGGGAACAAGAAAGGGATGACGACCCTCGGACCCTCCCTTGCCCTCTGCCGGCCTTTCCCGCTTTGGCCTGGTGCCATCATATCGTCTGAGCTTGGCTAGACCGTAGTGGTGCTAGCGGGGTCGACTATCAGCAAGGGCCTGCAGCAAGGCGATGCAGAGTGGAAGCACTTAGCACTGACCTTGCAGGACTGTCCTGCAGGGACAGTGCTTCTAGCGTGAGTTGATGAGTACCTGCACTGTACCGATGCATCCATTGACTGACTGCCTAGCCTCTCTTTGGTGCAGGTCAGGGCAGAGTGAGTGAGTGAGTGGTGGGAGTGGTCGAGGATTGAAAGGAGGTCAGTGGTGGAAGTGGGATCGGATGGCTGTCTATTATCCATATGACTGCCAACTGTCAACTATTTGACGCACAGAGCTTGCGCACGGACGTATTACGGCATAATAGAGGGCAGGAAGGTTGAGGGGAGGGAGTAGGGGAGTAGGGGAGTAGGGGAGGAGTGAGGGAGTGAGGGAGTGAGGGGAGGGAGGAGAGAGGGAGTGAGGGGAGGGAGAAAGAGGAAGGGAGAGGAGGAGAAGAGTGAGTGGGAATGCAGCAATGCGGGACTGTGCTGTGAGGGATAACAATATGAGTAAGTACTCACTCATATGATTGCCGGTGACACAGTACATTCTATCAGGACAGCTTGCTGGCAAGACAGCCTGGCTAGAATGTACGGTACAGCAGTTCGCTCCTTCCCATTGTGACACCCCTCCCCTTACTCCCCTTACTTCCCTTACTTTTCCCTTACTTCCCATCCGTCCCTTATTTCCCTCCCGTCCCTTCCTTTCCCAGACCGGCCCAGCCTTTTTCCTTTTCCTTCTGGGGATGGGTATGGGGATGGGGATGGGGGGTTATCTGTCGGCAGTGTGGCTTTTTAGTGTGGTCTCGGTACTTGCAACGAGCAGACACACACACACACACACTTCATTCTCGTCTGCCTCTCTCTCTCCTCTCTCTCCCGTCCACCCCATCCATCTCCATCTCCATCCACCTCCATCCACCTCCATCGACTGTTACTGTTATACCCTCCGTCACCTGCACTGTTATACAGCACTCCTATATAACCTCCACTGTTATACACCTTGCAGTCTGCCAAAACTCCACCTCCTCTCCACTCTCCACTCCCCGTCTCCCCCGTAGTACCCTTATACATCCTGTGCGGAGTATAAGGGTATACTGCATTACGTAGTGTATTAAGGGTTATACGGTGCATAAACAGTTGTATGCTCTGTGAAATGCCTCGCTTCCCTCTGCCCTCTCCCCTTAGTTGACTACTTGGTTAACTCCCTAGCTAACTCTCTGATCGAGTGAGTGTGGGAGTGACTGACTGACTGACTGACTGACTGACTGACTGACTGGCTGACTGACTGGCTGACTGTGGCTATTCCTGTCGTCTCGTCTCGTCGCTTGTCGCTTGTCTCGTCTTTCCTGTGCCTGTGCCTGTGCCTCTAAATCCCTCTACTAGGTATTGTTTCCAAGGGATACAAGGGATACGGTACCCTAAGGTTTCTTGTCTTACTGTCTTACCTACCCTTGCCAAGACTCCTAGGCTTACCTGGTCACTTTCAACTCCCATGTCACTCTGTCACTTCCCGCCTACCGCCTACCGCCTACCGCGCCCTTCCTGCACACTTGGCATGTATCCCAGACCAAGTACTTTCTCTTCTGGGATCCTCCATCTGGGATCCTCCATCTAAGATACTCCATCTGGGACGACTCCATCGTCTCCATCGTCCCCATCGTCCCCCATCGTCGCGATCTGTCTTGTCTCACTCGACCTTATCTCCATTCACCTATACATCCACTAACCAGTATACCTTACCAGTATACCTTACTCCGTACCGTATGTACATCCAGTACCCATACAAACTTCATATTGTATACACTAAACACACTATACTTTCCCTCGCACCCATTCACGACCGTTAACTCAGGTATATTAACTCTACTACACTATACTACTACTATACTATACTACAGGTATAGGTATACACCCACTTATTATAGTAGTATACTCCGTAGTAGTCTGAGTATTTACTGCTAGTGGACATGCTGCTGCTGCTGCTGCTGCATTGCATGTATTGTGCTCACACCCTTCATCCGTCCCTGCCTCCCACTACTCCCACTACTACCACGCCCACCTTAACTGTGCAGTAACCCACCCCACCCTGAACCCCTACTGTACGCAAAACCCCCCGAAACCCCGAAACTCCCTTCAGGAAACATAAAACAGAACCCTTACATGCACAGTTTGCACACAGTTTGCGCACAGTTTACGCACAGTTATACTCCTTACTGCAACCTCTATCCACCTTCATCTCCCATCTCCCATCGCTCCTCCTTTCCGCCTCCCCCATTCTACAACGGAGACATGACCCGTCATCCACTCTCCAAAAAAAAAAACGCGACATCCACCACCTCCCCCCCTCCCCCACCTGTCCAATCAGCCACCCATCCAACCACGCACGACCTTCGCCGAATCCTCAATCCATACCCCACTACCGCGCATCCCTTCTCAATCCATCCCAACTCTCCGTTCTGCCTTCGTCACTTTCCCCCCAATTCATCCCCGAGCACCACTATACTTTTACTATAGTACACCGAATCTCCATATTCATACCCTAACCTCCCCCTCATTCCCCCTTCTCAAACCCTCCCCACCGCCGACGCTCTCGGTCGCTCTCCTCAACACGGACCTGCACCCGTCGCCGCCGGCCTAGAAGCCCTCTCTCCGCTCAGAAGGAGCCACCCCGAGGAAACACCTACTAAAAACCTCCTGCGGCAGGGTTCCGTCGACCTTGCGCTGCCGATCGCTGTCCCCTCCTGAACCCCCTTCGCTCGTGTGTGGAACGCACCAAAAAAGCGCCGTGCAGAGCGCTGTGCGTTGGGTGCACATACCACGGCAGCACGCACTCACTCACTCACGAACACTCGTCCATGTCGAATCGTCCCACCATCTTGTCGCCGCTCGCCCTCGCTCGACTCCCCAACTACCACTCCGACGCTGCCGCCCCTTCCTCCTCCGCCGCATCCAAGGAAAAGCAGGACGATACCGACCACGTCTCGCGCCAATTGGTCCATCTCGGCCTGCTCAGCCCGAAACACGTCGCCGCCAGAGACAGGATCGTCCTGGGGCCTGGCGCCGCTGAGGCCTACCCAAAGAAGAGTTAGTACCCTTTTTTGAGTTTACCATCTTGGCTGCTCTCTAGCAGTGCCACACTCGTCACCCGCCAGACGAGAGGGCACTGCTTGCTACATACACTGTTATACTTCCCCCTCACCACACTGCCATCACCCTCTCTCAACCTTCCAATTGAACCTACCCCCCAGCGACGCGCGCGTGTCAATTCATTGTGCGCATTTTTCGGGATTGCGAAGGAGACACGCTAAAAAACCTGCTCACCTCCAGATACCTCCGTCACCGCGAGGACCGCGCCCGCGCTGCGCCCCGGCAGGTCGGCGTCGCTCGATAAGAGCCCACCGGAGACGAGCAGCAGCAGCAACAGCAGCGGCCGCGCGAACAATTCGACCTCGACCCTCTCCCGAGGCGCCATGACGGGCATGCTGGATACCGACCGGAGCCGCACGCGGCGGGAGCGGACCTTTGTGGGCAGCGAGTGCGCCGTCTGCGAGGAGCCGCTCGAGCACACCCTGCGCGGCGAGCGCATCCTGCAGTTCTCCTGCGGCCACGTCTCCCACGGCGCCTGCTTCTACGAGTACATGAAGGAGTTCGACTCGCGGTACTGCCCGACCTGCAATGCGCCCCTCGGCCTCGACACGAGCCGCGGCGGCAACGTCTTAGATATTGGTAAGGGTTTCGATCACGGTTTGTTCGCCTTGCCACCTGCTGATATTGATCCTTTGGATGCAGAAAAGCTAAGTAGTATGGTGCGCTCAGTCTCCGTCAGCGAACGCGGCTCCGCCACCCCGACCCCGACGCCCTGGGACAGCCAGACCGTGCGTCCGCCGAGCTACGAGTCCCGCCCGACCCACGATCGCGAGCGCGACAGCCAGTCACGGAATGGCCGCGAGAGCGCCTCCGGGCACCGAGACGGACGAGACCGAGATGGGCGTGACAGGGAACGTGACCGAGACGGGCGGGAACGAGAGCGGTATCCGTCGTCGAGCGGCGCCCACCGCCGCTCCGACAGCGAGGCGACAGGGTCCAATGGATACCCCGAGACATCACAGAGCGTCGCCCCGTCGCGGCGCCACGACTACGACGTCCAGTCCATGGAGACCAGCGTCATCAGCCCGCGCTCCAGCCGCAACCCCATACCCCCGCCCCTCGTCTCCATCCGCTCCGAGTTCCCCACCCTCAACCGCTCGCGCGCCCAGCAGACCCTCGCCTGCCTCATCACCATCGAGGTGCCGGATAACAACTGGAGGCCGGACCCGGAGGATGTGCGCGTGCCACCGATGCCCAAGCTGCGCGAGGAGGAGCGGTATGCGAGGCCGCCATCGCCTGTGAAGACGGTGCCACGCTTCTACCCGTACGAGTCGCCAGAGGTGCTGGAGGAGATGACGGAGAGCCTGCGGAATCGTGTGGAGAACTGGCACAGTCTGGACTTTTCAAGGTGAGCAAGGCGGCATGAATTCTGATATTGGGGAGTATGCTAATAGTGCAGGTTTGGCAAATTACGATTATACGGTACGATACGCGTAGGGAAGGATAAGTTGCAATGGCAGGAGCTGGAGTGCTATCTCTTCTCGGAGATGCTCATCTGCGTCAAGGAGAAGAAGGCCACACCCCTGCAGCAGTGGAGCGACGAGGGGAACGGGAGGAAGACGAGCAGGTGCACGCTCAAGGGCTCGATCCTTATCCGGAAGCACCTGAACGGCGTCACGCAGACAACGGCGGGCGACACCCTGGGCATGACCCAGCGCATCACATCATCTAATCTCACCCCGGCATCGAATCCCCGGCCGTTGGAGGAGAACACCCTCACCCTCAGCCTCTCCGTCGCCGAGCTCCCGCAATTCCACCTTCAGTTCGACAACCTCACCCAGCTCCGTATGTGGCAGCAGGCGCTGCAGGACCTGCACTCCCCAGAGGTAGCCTCCTCGAATGGTGTGGATTATGACCAGGACGCCTCCGAGGCAGAGGAGGAGGACTGGCGCAGGACACAGCCGAGCTCAAAGCGCGACTCCTCCCTACACTCATCTTCGTATGCGGGCAGATCCGCCACAACCGCCCCTACTGAGTACACCAACCACCGCTCCGTGCGCCTCCCCGACCCAGTCCACATTCCAGTTGACATCGTGGTCGTGGTCCCCGTATCGTCCTCGATGCAGGGTGTCAAGATCTCTCTGGTGCGCGACGCGCTCAACTACATGGTCCAGAACCTGGGCGAGCGGGACCGCATGGGTCTCGTGACCTTTGGCTCGGGCGGTGGCGGCGTACCGTTAGTAGGTATGACGACGAAGGCGTGGAGCGGATGGGCGAATATCCTCTCCCAGATCAAGCCGGTGGGCCAGAAGCTACACCGCGCAGATGTGGTGGAGGGCGCGAACGTCGCCATGGATCTGCTGATGCAGCGGAAGAACAATAACCCCATCGCCACGATCCTGCTCATCAGCGACGCGTCGACGTCGGATACGGATAGCGTGGATTTCGTGGCGTCCCGCGCCGAGGCGGCCAAGTAAGTGGCCCCCCAAATCAAAAATGTGATCACCCATAACTAATTTACCCCTTAGAATCGCAATCCACTCCTTCGGCCTCGGCATGACACACAAGCCAGACACCATGATCGAGCTGTCCACCCGCACCAAGGCTCAGTACACGTACGTGAAGGACTGGATGATGCTCCGCGAGTGCCTCGCCGGCTGCCTTGGCTCGCTCCAGACAACCTCCCACCAGAACGTCAAGCTGCGCCTCCGCCTCCCTGAGGGCTCCCCCGCGAAATTCGTCAAGATCAGCGGCGCCCTCTCCGTGACCCGCCGCGCGTCGGGCCGTGATGCAGAGGCCTGCCTCGGTGATCTCCGCTTTGGTGACAAGCGCGACGTCCTCGTCCAGCTCGTCATCACCCCGGACGCCGCGTCCCCCGATCATCCCCCATCCGACCCGTGGGAAACCATCATGTCGAACCTTGAGGCACTGTCCGGCCCGCTCGACGACGCATCCCCGCGCGCCCTCTCCGTCGAGGAGGTCCCGCTCATCCAAGCCGACCTCGCCTGGGGCGATTTGTTACGTCCCAACACCACCACTCACCTCCCCCGCCCCTCATTACTGGCAATCACCATGCTGCCCCCGCCGAAGAAATCGGCATCACCACCAACCCCGCCCATCCCGCCCCACCCCTCTGTCGTCCAGCGCCGCATGGAGCTCCTCACAGCCGACATGCTCACCCGCGCCCTCTCCCTCGTCGCCCGCGCCCAACACGACCGCGCCGCCCACCTCCTCACGGAGACCCGCTCCATCCTCAAGGGCCTCGCCAAGGGCGGCCTACCACCCATCCCGCCGCCACCTCCCACCGGCGCACTACCCCTTCTCCCCTTACCGGGACAGGGCAGGAGTAGTAGGATGCAGGAGGGCAAATCCTCCCCGCCTTCCCTCTCCCCCACCGCGTCCATTGCGCACCTCCCTCCACTGCAACCACCGCCCTCGGGCGCCCTCCCCACCCCGCGCGATCCCAGTGTCGGCCCCGCAACAGCAGCGGGCATCGACCCAGCTGTCGTCGCGGCCCTCGATGCGGAACTCGAGGGTAGTCTGGAGTGGATTCACCACCCCGCGGTGTTTGGACGAGATAGCCGCAAGGCTGTCCTCCAGGCTGTGGGCGTGATTGCGAGTCAGCGCGCGTGGACTGAGAGGAGTGCCGTGGAGTCTATGTGGGCGAGGCGAGTGGGAGGTGTGAGGAGGGGATTGGAAGCGTGTAGGAATTGGGGAGATGGGGGAGGCGAGGGGTTGGAGGGTGTGAGGGAGGAGACTTAGTGTTTTTTGTATGCGAGTTTGATTGGGGAGTTGGAGTAAAGGGGGAAAGTGTAGGAAGAGGTGGAGCATGCATGAGTTTAATGTGGATGAGATGAATTTTACCTGATACGGAGGGATGAATACGGGATGCGATGGAACGGATATTTTTAAAAGCCCTGTACGAGACGCGACGCGAATGCATCTTTTGGACGCAATGGAAGGGAACGGAAAGGGTGGATTGGATTGGATTGAATGGGAGGAGCTACGGGAGGTATTATGGCAAGAGGGAGGAGGGGTTACATTCTTATCACTCCCCCACGCCAGTTGTTTGGTTAGTTGGCCAACGGGAGGCATATATATCCCCTTCTAGCGAGCGCCTCGTTCAGTCTTTGTTTGACTTTGACATCTCTCCTGCTATTTTATTTCTCATATCTTTTTGATCTCTGCGATCTTGGCGCGATCTAATCTATATCCGAGCGAGCGAGCAAAGCGAGCAAAGCAAAGCAGGCGGACGTTATGGGATGGGATAGGGTAGGATTGGATAGGATAGGGGGGGGGCGGGATTTTTTGGTTGCTTTAGAAACACTTGCGGTAATTTAGCTTATACTATACCCCCCTTTTTGTTTCTTATGAGCGGGATTTTTATCGAAATCTTTCTGAATTCTTGGTCTTCTTCTTGGCTTGATTTTTTGGGGGATTTTTTTGTGCGATTATGGGGGGTGTTGTGATGATGTGATGTGGGGTTTGGATTGAGGGCGGTGCTTTCTGGGCAATATTGGGTCGTGGGATTGGAACGGCGTGGTGAGGATATCTATGTTTATGTGTGCCATTAAGAAGAGAAGGGAGGATACGGGATGAGAGATGTGATGTTTAGATTCTTGTCAACTTTATACCAAATGCACGAATTCTTGACTTTGTTACAGAGGATGTTCTTATTTCTTGCTTGCTTGCTTCTTGCTTGCTTCTTTACTTATTTGCTTTCTATTCTAAATTTAAATAGATGATTTGATAGGCAACGTCTCGCTCTTCTCATGCAACACTCGTGGGCTCCATGAATATATTCCCAACCCAAAATCACAGCTTCGAAACCGACGAGGCCAGAGAGTACACCTCCCTCTCGAAAAGCTGCTGCATCTTATGCGACTTGTGATCACCAAACGGAATCACATTCCCCGCATAGAACAAACTCAACCCACTCCTCCTATCAATACTCCACAGCAGATTCGGCAACCCACTCCACGTCATCGTCCCGCTCTTCAACCCCGTCTCATCGTCACTCAGCACGAGAAGGCCGCCAAGACCGTAATTCAACTCCGTCCCCGCTTTGCGACTCGTGAACGTCTCTGTCGCGGCGAGGGCGTCGTTGTAAACGGTAAGCGCGCGCTGGGAATCCCGCGCCAGCTGGGGAGTAAACATCTCGTCTATCATCTTACCCGTCAACAGCTTTCCGTCGCTGCCGCAAATCGACGTCAGGATCTTGAGATACTCCACCGCAGACCCGATCGCGCCGCCGCCACCAAACTCGTCCGCGCAGGGGTCCTCATACAGCGAATCGTCCGTCCATTCGATTTTCTCCCCACCTGCCGAGGGTTTGCTCCATACCCCGCGGCGTGTCCCCCGCTTCGTCATCTTCACCAGTCTCCTCCGAATATCAGGCTTCAGCTCCTGGTGAAACGTGATGTTCTTGATCCCCAGCGGGTCCCAGATGTGTTTCTGCATGTACGCCTCGAGAGACATGTTGGTTAGTCGCATCACGAGCACGCCGGCCCAGTCGAGCCCGTACCCGTACTCCCAGCTCGTGCCGGGCTCGAAGAGGAGGGGGACAGTGATGCGCTTTATGATCGGGTCGCCCATCCCGCCGGCGGCCTTTGCGCCGAGGGTTCGGTATAGGCGCGTTAGGAGGGGGTTCATGCCGTAGTACCCGAGTCCGGAGGAGTGGGTGAGGAGGTGACTGGGGGTGTTAGAAGTGGGTGGGAATTGGGTAGAGTGCGAGGTGTATACCGGAGAGTGATTTTGTTCTTGGCCGGCTTGAAAGTAGGCTCTTTTGTCCCTTCTTTGAAGCCGGTGAGGATCTGGATATCTTTTAATTCGGTCAAGACTGTTGATACATCGTCGTCTAATTGGATCTGGCCCCGCTCAACACACTGCAATGCCGCGATCGAGGTCATGAGTTTTGTACACGACGCCATGATAAAAGTAGCATTGACATCAATCTTCTCCCCGGGAGACTTTAACCCAAACGCTCTTTCATATTTGAATTTCCCTGTTGGTCAGTCAGTTTGGCTCAGCGGCTTAACCGGGCTTCTCATCTCACCCGTTGCATCGCTAGCTAAGAGGACAACCCCGGGAAGGTCTCCCGCCTCACAAGCCTGCTGGAACTGCTCGTCGAGAGAGGCCATGATAAGTTATGAATACGGATCACAGCACAGGAAGCTCTACTTTAAAAGAATCTCATATTCACGTTGGGAGGTGTTTACCCCGCCCTGCTAACCCCCACAGGCCGAGATCCCGCCTCGGTTAAGTCAATTAGCATGCCTTATACTGAAGAGGCAGGCAGGTGGAAGGCGAACTTCAACCATCTGAAGCCGATGCCCTTGCAATGCTGTGGCTGTGGCTGTCGCCGTCGTCACGATTGGCTTTGATAAGGCGGAATTATATTTGAAGGTTTATGGCGGGGCCTGTCGCTAATAATATTTGAATGGTGGTGGAGATTTCGTTAGCAACTGACGTTCACCTTGTGGAGACAGGGCCCCAAAGTGATAGTGCAGGGTCATTATTCTACTTCAACATTGGGAATGGAAACTGGCTGGTACCCACCCATTTGACGATTAGATTGGCATCTTTCATGGCGGCCAAGGCGACTTGGTGGCACTGCACAGTAAGTTCCCATTCTTAGATGCAACTCTCTTTATGTCTATGCAGGTACAGGTACAAATAGAATATAAGCTATTCAAACAAACGACTGGGAAATTTTAACGAGGGCCGCGAATGAGAGTGAAAGCGGAAGAGGCAATTGATATTACTTTACCCGCATCAGTTCAAATCATGTTTGGCGATAGGAAACGGGGAACGACATGGGAATGGCGATTGATTGCAACTGGTAACGGGAATGGGGATTGTAACGATAGGGAATGCGGAATAGGAATAGCGATGGGGTCGGGATTAATCATTTATATCCCACGACCATCACTCATTTACCTTCCCTATATCGAAATTCACCATTAGTTTGCGTGAGGGAGAGTGCTATAACTCAATTCGCTAATCGTACATTGAATCCTGCCCATGCGCCGTCCCATATCCCCATACCAAATTATTAGCAAGCTTCACCGAAAGACCACCAAGCAATCCCCCTATAACACCCGAGCCCTGCTTCCGCAGGAGTTGACGCCGGTAACCTCCCATTGTTGCCCATTTTCAGGTTCCCATCTCTAATGCCGCTCTCCGTCACCGCTTTCCTCGCCCATCTCAACATCCTCAGCTTCTCCGGCAACGTCGGCCTCCCCAGCGACGTCGGCATCCCCATCTGTG
This sequence comes from Pseudogymnoascus sp. VKM F-4518 (FW-2643), assembly GCA_000750925.1. NCBI lineage: Eukaryota > Fungi > Ascomycota > Leotiomycetes > Thelebolales > Thelebolaceae > Pseudogymnoascus > Pseudogymnoascus sp. VKM F-4518 (FW-2643). The sequence continues at coordinate 24,278 of JPKC01001236.1, read as the reverse complement.
TCCTCGCCTTCAGCCAACTTCCGTTTGTCCCTGCTCTCGGCCTCTTCCCATCCCTCGTATTCGCCCTCTTCAAATCTGCGGCAGTAATCGTTCTGCTTGTCCGCCCCTAGGCTCGTCCACTTCCTTGCCAAATCCTGGTCGACGTCGTACGTCCCCTCTTTGATCCTTTGTCTGTTTGCCACGAGAAGAACCGATCGCATGGACTTGACAAACACGTCGAAACCGCTGCGGGGTTGTTTCGGAGCTGACGTGCCGTTGGCATGCGATGAACGAGAAGTCGATAAACCGGCTGGGGCGGCGTTGGAGGCCGACCGGCCGTTGGCAGAGCCCGCGAAAGAGGCCTGACGCGACCCATTGCCATGCCCTGATGCAGCGTCGGGTTGGTCTTGGAGGAAGTCGGGTGCTCGTCTGCCGCGTTTAGTTCTCAGAGGCTTCTCTTTTGGCTGTTGATGATGTCAGTCTGGTCTCCATGTAAAGTAAATCTGAGCCTGGGCTACATACCGTGGGTGGCGGGCTGGGACTGCCATCCGAGTCCTCAACGTTTGTCGAGGTGCGCTTCGCGAGCTGCTCAAGGAGAAATGCGCGCTCGAGGCGCATCTTCTCAATCCCACGGCGCATGCGCAAGAGCCGAATCCTGGAGGCATCATTGGCTTCCTCCACGGTCTTCATCCGGTGACGCAGCTGAATGCATTTCCGGCGGTAGGCCTCTTCGACGGAGGGCGGGAGAGTTGGAGGGGGAACGGCGTTTGCTGGTTGATAATTAGCTTGGAGTTTGCGATTGAAGACATTTGCCTCTTTGGCGCTTCGTTTTGCAGGCATCGTAACATCTCAGAGATGCACAGCGTCTGATCAAGTCATGGCGACGATGCCACTCAAGAGACAAACAGATTGCGGTAACTCACCGGGAGGAAGCACCATCGCGCCAATGTAAAAAAAAAAACGAATTGAATTCGGACAGTCAATCGGACATGCGATGAAAGTGACCGAATATAGGCGCGAGGAGGTAAGCCAGCTATGAAGTTGAGATGTGATGGGCGCCGTTCGCGTCAATTAACAGGTTGGCCTTGGCGATCAGGCCGAAATCGCGTTTAACGATTTTTGTTCGAAGCTCAAGACGCGATATCTCCAAAAAGAGCTCGAGACCATCTCGGACCACCTCCCTCTCCGACTCACCCCACACAACCACCCATCATGTCGCTCAATATCCCCAGTGCTCCGAACGCAAACTTGTTCAAGCAGGGCTATAACTCGTAAGTCGTCCAATTCTGTCGCCAGCTGCCCGCCCACATAAATTATATTCTACTGCTAACTCCCTATCCAGCTACGACTCTGAAGATGGAGCCGTCCTCCGCAACATCGATGCCTGTCGCACAATCTCCTCCACCGTCCAGACATCCCTTGGTCCCTATGGCCGCAACAAGATCGTCATCAACCACCTCCAGAAGATGATCCTGACCTCCGACGCTGCCACCATCCTCCGCGAACTCGATGTTGTCCACCCGGCCGCAAAGCTTATCGTCATGGCCTCCCAGCAACAGGAAGCCGAGATGGGAGACGCCACGAACTTGGTCATTGTGCTTGCCGGAGAGCTGCTCAAAAAGGCCGAGGATCTGTTGAGGATGGGCTTGAAGACGTCAGACATTGTGCAGGGCTACGAGAGAGCGCAAAAATACGCACTGGAAGTGCTCGACGAGTTGGTGGTGGATAAGGTGGAGGATATGCGATCACAGAAGGAGCTCAGCAAGGCCATCAGGACGGTCGTTGCAAGCAAACAATGCGGCAGCGAGGACTTCTTGGCGGACCTTATCGCTGAAGCTGTGTTGGCTGTTCTACCGAAGAACCCAACGCAGTTCAACGTGGATACCGTCAGAGTTGTCAAGATTATGGGAGGAAGCATGGAGCAGAGCAGAGTTGTCAAGGGAATGGTCTTTGGCAGAGAGCCGGATGGATCTGTGAAGAAGGCAGCTAGGGCCAAGGTCGGCGTCTTCTCTTGCCCAATCGACACCAGCCAGACCGAGACGAAGGGCACGGTCCTGTTACACAATGCGAAGGAGATGATGGATTTCACCACGGGCGAGGAGAGCCAGCTGGAGGTTGCCATCAAGGAACTGTACGATTCGGGTCTTCGTGTTGTGATTGCTGGCTCCACCGTTGGCGAGCTAGCCATGCACTACCTCAACCGCTTCGGAATCCTGGTCATCCGCATTCTGTCCAAGTTCGAGCTCAGACGAGTATGCAGAGTCGTTGGCGCCACCCCATTAGCAAGACTCGGCGCCCCGATGCCGGACGAGATGGGAAGCATTGACGTTGTTGAGACCTTGGAGATTGGCGGAGACCGTGTAACCGTTTTCAGACAGGAAAATGACTCGACAAGGACGGCTACTATTGTTCTGCGCGGTGCGACGATGAACCACCTCGATGATATTGAGCGAGCCGTCGATGATGGAGTCAATGTCGTCAAGGCTATCACAAAAGATCCGAGGTTAGTCCCGGGAGCTGGAGCCACAGAGACAGAACTTGTTGAGCGGATAATGGCACACGGCGAGACGACCCCTGGCTTGCCACAATACGCCATTAAGAAGTATGCCGAGGCGTTTGAGGTCATCCCAAGGACACTGGCCGAGAGCGCTGGATTGGATGCCACCGAGGTGCTGAGCAGGTTATACACTGCCCACCACAAGAAGGAGGACTGGTCTACTGGTGTTGATATCGAGGTAAGTTAATAACCTCATTCCCCTTCCTAATCTGCGGGCAAAATATACTAACGACCGCTATAGAACGATGACGGAACCGGGGTACTTGATGCCAAAGACGCCGGTATCCTTGATCTGTTGGTCTCCAAGTCTTGGGCCATCAGGCTCGCCACCGAAGCGGCCCGCACCGTCCTCTCCGTCGACCAGATCATCGTCGCGAGACAGGCAGGTGGACCGAAGCCGCCAGCACCTAATGCGAACTGGGACGAGGATTAGATGCATGTGCTGGGCAGGGACAAAACTTGGCGAGCTGGGGGGTGCTTGGGCTAGATGTATAATACCTAGTTGTGAGGATACAGCCGAGAATAAAAAGCCTTCATGCCAATGTTACATTCGCTTCGTCGATGCTTGCATATACCGGGGCAGGATTCAATTATCCTTGATCTGGGTTTCTGCGATCTGGCCTGTCCATCCTGTGAGCTGTGAGCACCGGGGGGCCAGGAACCAATGTCTGTGTGCTTCTCTACGGTAATTACGACCGAGGACAACTGTCACGGACGTGAGGATGACGGCAAAAATTTCAATAAATTTTCAGCAGCTAATACGTAGTTGAGATGATACAAGCCCCTAAATTCCACCGGCAGAAGAAGTACAGAATTGTTTTTTCGTAACCGCATCAAATAAGCAATCTTTCCATCCATATCACTATCATGACCACATTTTCCACTTCAAGGACTACCCCGTTCTCAGTGATTGCATTCCATAACCTCGGCGTACCTACTCGCGGCCGACAATTGCAACGTTAGTTGGCTAAATGGCGCCTCCAGAGCTGACTGGAGTATCCCCGATGTTTGTACGTGACGCCGTTTCTGCTGACTGCACTGCCGATGGCAGTAGGAAATCAGGGAGGCACACGGTGTAACCGCCACCGAGGGGGGTGCATAAGAATCCTGGCGCACACGAGTCGTTGCTGGAGCCTATTATGGTCAGCGAACCTCACTCCAAAGTAACACATGAGGAGATGGTATCTGTAATAGGGGGTAATACATATGCCGCCAATTGACTGGCGTTTTGCCACGCGCGGTACATCATTTTGAGGCACTGGGAGAACAGTAGGTTGAGAATCGTAGATCACCGTTCGGCTGACAGGCCCAAGATGCTGAGGCTCTGCATTTCGAGGTACTGTGAGAACAGTTGGTTGAGAATCATATATGACTGTTCGGCTGACGGGGCCAAGATGCTGAGGCTCTGCGTTTCGCGGCACTGCGATGGCTGTTGGTTGGGCATCGGCGATCACTATGCGGCTAATTTGGCCAAGCCCCTGAGGTAGAGCGGCAGCGGTGGCTGCAAGAAGCGCTGAGATGAGAGACGTCTTCATGATCATGTAGGGGGAGTAACGCGTTTGTAGATCCGTAAAGATAGAAGGACGTCGAGACAGAGACGCGTGGACTGTGAAGTTCAAGCACAACCCTAATTTGGAGGTAATATTTCCTTTGTAAGTTCGCTGAAAGAAGTGGGGAAATGAAAGCTTGTTGCAGAGTAGAAAGGACCAGTTGGGGGCAGAGGAAAGTGTAACTTTATATCAGAAGTTGTGAGGAAGGGACGTTTGACGTGCTTGCAACAAATACTACTCTACAATCAATGAATGATCCGGGGAGAGCCTTGTTGACGAGCAACTCATGCAGGTCAAATGAGAATACAATTCTGCCCAGAAGACAGTACTCCGGCCATGATCCGAAGCATTAAGCCTGTATGGGAGTCCATATGAGGGAGCACTGTGATGCTTGCAAATGAAGTAACATTAATCTGGTGATATCGCCGCTTAAGGTGATTCTGAGAGGCCAATATTGGAAATGAGGGGGAGAAGATATGAGGAACGGAAGCGAACCTTACAGCTTCGCTGCTGGTAACGGCTCGGAGATGAAATGTTAAAGTGTGAGACTTACAACCGGAGAGATCCCAGGTAGAAATCTACTTGGAGCCGACATCGTCGGTAGGATCCGAATGCACCTCAATGACACATATATTGACGGCGACTGGAGCCGTCGGTCAGAGAATTTTGTGCCACATCGGAAGGTACTGTAGACATTGAAGTCGATAGAAACCTTCATCCCACATGGTATTAACATCTCTTCGACTGCGGTATCACCAGCTGAGCGGCACACAGTGTTTTCTTGTCTGGCTGCCGACTCAATTATGACATCGACCCAGCACATTCCGCGGCCCATGGCACTCAAACCAGCCAACTCGACCGACATCAACGCCGGGGTACAGCCTTTGCCCGCGTTCCAGGCCTCAAGCCGTCATAGCTCCCTGTCCCATATTGCGCGCGAGTATATTGCTGCAGGTCGTATGATCAAGGCATAGAGTGCAACAACCGGATGAGCAGGCAATAGTTAATATAGGAACCGCGACGCCGATCCTGGGCATGTAGTAGACACCTCAACGTTTAATATATAGAGCTTTACTTCGTATGTTCTTTTGCCCCTTCCAGGTGGGATTGGATGGATACCAAGGGCATACTATTGCTAGATATACTGCGGGGAGAGTGAAGTGAAACGTGGCGATAGGCTGGGGACTCGGGATATTATGATGGGGGCGAATTGTGGTCATTTGGTTGTCGCGTCCTCGTTTATTATAGTAGGCCACTCTCAGTTACTTCACTTTACCCACAGCACTCATGGGTATGTATAAATTCTTACCATAGGTTCGTTAGAATCATTATTTCCTTATTTGGAATGGCACATACAGCACTGTTGTATTTATATGATGCCTCGCATCTTCGAACCCAAATTGTACGCCCAAGTTCTAGTAATCAATTATCCCATTAATTGAATCCAAAGACATCGCTGATTTGCACTTCGTAACTGCACTTCGAGTTTCTTAGTTCTTTCTACTAATTTCACTAACGATAACCTCATACACATCAAGACATCGATTTCTTTTATGTATTATACTGTGCTAACAGTTTCTGGGCCTGCGGGCCGGCGACTCCCACTTTATCCCACGTTCTCAGCCAGTTCGACATATTCCGCAATTCTTGCGGCCCACATCACATTAACCTATACTAGTCTGTTGCCATGTGGTTACCCTCCGCATTTTTTACCTTGCAGGCCACTTGGTTAGCTTTTGGTTTCGGTATAATTATTCCGGCAGTTAGGGCGCCTAGCTGAAACTTGTTCTTGGCAAATCCCATCTACCTCTTGGAGGAGGCCTCGTGATGCTTTGTTTCTTCATATATGCCCTGTTAGCCCTTTCCAGTAGATGTAGAAGTTGAAGTTTGCCCATTCACTCACAATTTGTAGTTAAATCTGAAGTGCAATTTTCGAAAATTTATCAACTATGAGAGCTATCCTTCCCGCCCTCGCCGGCGCCATCGCCTTCACCGATGTCGTCTCTGCGCATTGTATGCCTTCACCCCCCTATCCGTCGCGGCGATTCTAACATCCCCAGACCGCTGGACCTCTTTGATTGTGGACGGTGCGGCAACTGCCCCCTATGAATATGTCCGGCAAAACACCAACGCAAACTCCCCGGTCACCTCCGTCACCTCTAATGATATCCGCTGCAACGCCGGAGGACTCGACTCGGGTGCATCTACTAGCACTGCATCTGTCACTGCCGGTGCCACAGTTGGCTTTGCGCTGGACCAAGCGATATTCCACCCGGGCCCCATCAATGTATACCTTTCCAAGGCGCCGTCCACAGCTGCCTCTTACGATGGCTCAGGTGACTGGTTTAAGATCTCTGAGTTGGGAGCAACGATCTCCACGTCGGCCATTACCTGGCCAGCGTCAGACATAGCTAAGTACACATTCAAGATTCCCAGCAGCACGCGTAAGGCCCCCTTTCTCAGTAGCTTTGGCTCGATAGCAAGATCGCATGACTGACCTCACTAGCCCCGGGAGAATACCTTCTTCGCATAGAGCACATCGCGTTGCACTCTGCAAGTACCGCCGATGGCGCCCAGTTCTACATCTCCTGCGCTCAGCTGAAAATTTCTGGTTCTGGCGCGGGCAGCCCGGGGCCGACCATCAAGCTACCTGGTGGATATTCGGCGACGGACCCCGGAATTCTGATTGGCATCTACTGGCCCATCCCAACCACCTATACAATCCCAGGCCCAGCAGTCTGGAGTGGTTAGAGATTAGGAGGTGAAATTTCGGGCTAGGAGGCGAAGAAGATTTGGTTGTAGATATGTGGGGTGTGTGTCGCTCGTTACCATTGTAGATATTGCCGCTCGTTACCGTTATAAATATTGACAGCAACTATACCAAGACTTTTTGAGTTCTACTTTGTGAAATCATATTTATCATTTCCTACTTTCTCAATAAACTTTCCAATAAGATGATAGCTTTGTATCCGCGTGCTTAATATTTCTAGTAAACAATGCAAATTTCCTTGAACTTTAGACATTTCAACTCAACCAAACCGATCTCGATAGATCGATGGATCTGCATAGGTTCACGATGCATGAACCCGGCCAGTGTCGATCTGAGATATAACTGTAAATTGTCACCGACCGCCCGGAATTGAAATGTGGAACCTGCATTTTTCCATTTGGGTTTTCTATATAAAGACTGCCGATCCTGCACAAATGAAGGGAAAATGAGGACAACAGAACGCGCAATATACAGCTCTCCATTTTACCCCTACCAACCACTTGTGTTCAGGCTAATTGTCAACCGTTCCATCGCGATACGAGTTGAGGCTTAGTTACAACTTGGACAACATCCCTCGCGACGTACGTCTTTACTCAATTTTCCACTTTAGAAAGAAGGGTTGGCATTGTTGAGCAGTTGTGCGAAGTATGCCTGGAACCATTGCCCAGCCTCTGGAGCAGGCTTAAGAGCATCGTCCAGGCCACAGTGCGCATCGTATCTCACAGCTGACGAGTCAGACGTGCCATCACACTCCCCACCAGGCTTGACCCATACGAAGGCATCCGCAAGCGAGTCACCCGTGTTTGTTGTTGGACGGACACCGAAGCCTGTGCCTTTCAGGTTGCACCAATCTCCCCAGGCATTCTGCGCCGTGGGCTGAACCCCGTTGCGCGAAGTGTCTATGATGAAGTGTGCCGGGAATCCGCCACTGGCCAGGAGAGGAGCGATGGCGTTGATGTAGCGTTTCTCATCGCAGTTCACGTCGCCGCTTGTGTACGATGCGCAAGTCGACACACTCCACGCGTTGTAGTTGGCGACGTTGGTGGCGAGACCACGGACAGCGGCTGGCTTGCCTGCAGAGGCATACACGCTGCTGAATAGGTCGGCCGCAGGGGCGAGATTGGCCGCCCATCCTAGCCAACCACCGTGACCACCGTCGAGGTACATCGAGACATTGGGAAGATTTAGCTGCTGCATGGCGTAGACGGTGAGAGACTTGTACGTGGCCGCCGCATTGCTACACTTTGCGACACTTAGGTTGGTCACTAGGTTGGCAAGGGAATCGGGCTCTGGATAAAATCAGAAAGAGTAATAATGCGAGGGATTAAGGGCCACTGACCAATGACAAGCACAACCTTGGTCTGGCTATGCTTGACGAGGATTGCCCTGATCGCGTCGATATAGGCCTTATAGTTGGCAGCGCCATTGTTGGCGATTGCGTATTCGCCGTTTGAAGCGAGGGCCGCACAGTCGCGGTCTGGGAGATCATAAACGACGAAGGTTCCAATAACTGGCGGGGATGCACCAGCGGCGTTTAAGGCCTCAATGTTGGTGAGGTACGTATCCATAGTTGGGACCTTGGCAGCAGTATCGCTTTGCCCAAGTTAGTAACAAGTGGGAAATTTTCTGTATTGCAACTCACAGCCAGACGAATGTTCCGACCTTCGCGACGGCACTGGCCTTGACAGCGGCAGTGCCTGTCAGAGACGGTATGGCGGAAGTAAAGATCTCGGATGAGTAGTATGGGTTGGCGTATTGCTGGACATTTGCGAATGGATTGCCCGCCGCGGGAGCAGATGTGGTACCAGTACTGCCAGAAGAAGTCGCGGTAGGATTTGCGGTGGTGGTTTTTGCGGTGGTGGGATTTGCGGTGGTTCCTCCATTTGAACCAGGCAAACACTGCGAGTACCAATCATTAGAGTAGGTGCAGGTATATCCAGAGACGCAGCTGGTAGCACCAGTCCAGCCATTTCCACCACCTAATATGGTCAGAAAGAAGACGACCAGAGGCCGGGTCAGAGCTTACATTGCGCGTATGCTGCACCTTGAGCGAGGACTGTCGGTGCGATGGCCGCAACCGCTAGAAGGGCGTTCTTCAAGGCCATTGTGAGTGTCAAGGAATCTAAAGTGCGGGTAACTTTGCTAATGTCGTTGTAGACGCTGTGGAAGGGCCTCTCTTATAGAAAGATTGGGAAATTACATGCCCAAAAAGAACAAGAGCTCACCAGCAGTGGATGCGGGAAAACCAGCCGCCTTCCAAAGAGTCTGCGCTTGGCTGCAAAGAAAGACATGCCACGATGAGAAGTTAAGCCGGGAATCCCTGGTCTGAACTGGAAAGAGGCGTGTTCTAGAATGATTCTAGGTCAGGGCCATCATCACGAGGCGACATCGCGCGACGGGAAGAAATTTATGGCAACGATACAACTGGGGTAAATCGAGCCGCACTCTTTATGATCGGACGCCGCTTCCGGGACGGGAGAGATGAAGTCCTGTAGAGCACGATGTATTGCGTTTGGTACAGCGTGCACCACCACGCACGTCTCGTCTGAGTGGTTACCAGCCCTGGGAGGAGAAGCCAGCGACAGTGATCCAGGAAAATAATTGGGGTACTAGGCGGGGAACAGTGTGCATGGGCATGTCCAGCATGAGGGGTAAAATGCCAATAAGATGAGGAAATCCAACGGGATGGACTACTTGAGCCACACAATATCCCTCGACGCAAATTTATAGCTAATAAAATATAGAACAGTACATTCTAGAACAATTAGAACAACTAATCTTTCCCTATGCAGTAGCAATCGTTGGTCGAAGCTTTTCAACAGAGGTTAATAGTATTTCTAGTGCTAAAGAACACATAATCAAGCGAAAGCTTATTGTTCGGATGTCATCGCCTTTTCGGCCGGCTAGCCGAGGTTATATTGAGAAAAACGGGAAATCAACATTGGACGGTAACAATATTGAGAACAGGAAGGCACCTGATGAAAAATGCCCCACAAACCTGGTGGTGTGATATACGCGGCAAGAGGTTCACCTGAGGCCTGTCTCTGAACGAGTACCATGGATACCGTTAATAAAACGGGAACCTAATGATGGATGTGATGATGCCCTAGGCGGCAGCGGTAATAATATGTTGGTATTTGTGGTGAGCTGCGCGATGCAACAGCGGCATCATCACAAGTTGTGGAATCGACTGCTATCGGAAGAGGGGGAGGGCGCTCAGCTCCCTGCCACATAGAGGTAGATGCACGCGAGATAGACAGAAGACGCAAGCCATACAGCACCTTTCCGTACATTACCAGTGAAGCTTGCTCAAAGATGAAAGCCACGGGGTGTCCAGACCCCTTCGCTTCTACATACACAAACACCGAACAAAAGTCGCGAGGCAGCACTGAGACTGACTTGGGAGTAGAAAACGCATACAATAACACAATAATACATACCACTATATGCGGATAAAACCAATTGGCTATTTTTTATCCGGATAGTAGTCGAATATGCGTAAAATGGGGGGTTACTATGGAGCTAGAGGAGAGGGGTTGTGGTTTATTTAGAGTGCGGGAAGCAGGTCCGTTAGCGCCACCGGTTACATTCTTCATGCGGACCCCTACCCCTGTCACAAACACGGCAGTGTGTGGCCTCGAGAGCGGGGAGACTGGCATCCTTTCATTCCCCAGAATTATCCCCACAGACGTAGGGATATCCTTAAACAACAGACCCCACCAATACATAATACCATGGCTGTGCCCCGGAAGGGAATAGATCTTCCTGGCCATCGATCACGCAGATTATTTTGCTGAGATCCGACGGAGATGTTACTACCGACTTGACTGACTGCTCTCTTAAATTTGAGGTGGGTTGAACTCTTCTTACCTCTATCCCAATACTGTGCCTTTTTATGCCGGACATTGCGTGCTTGCGAATCTCTAGCTTGGGTGGTATTTCATATACCTCGTGCTCTTTTCGTTTAAACTGGAACGGAAGAAATGTAAGCAATGACGTCTCCCATTCGCCGCTGTCCATGTTTTCAGGACATGGATAGATACTCAAAGTGCTTGGCCTGTTCGCTGCCAAAGATTCGTGTCTTAAGGATCCACCTAGTTTCAAGATCGTCCGTTGGATATACTCTATGTAGAACATAGACCAACAAACACGGCCATACGGATGCTGTCGATCTCTTCTACGGTCAAAAATGGATACCCAATTTCAGTGCTATTTCCTGTTGCTCATCTGCTTGGAACAATGATCGTCGTCATCATGTCCGTATATATATCTACAAAACTTGGTGACATGATGCTGCGACTGGCGCTTCCATGGCGTAAGGATTACAGTTGTCCGCGTGCGTGCCTAGTTATATTGGTCACATTAGTTTCCAGTATAAACTGAGAATCCATTTCTCGCGCCTGTACAAGTTATAAAAGGCGACCAGTGTTTGCCATTCTTGCCCAAGTTCATCCCATTACACCCATATCGCCTCCACTGCAATTATGAAGCTCTCCGTCGCTGCTCTCGGGCTATCTGTCCTTGCCCAACAGGCTTCCGCGCATTGTAAGTTTATAGACACTCTAGAAATATAATAAATGCTTATAAATCTAGACATCTTCGAATTCCTGACTTACGATGGTACTCAGTCTGCCGCGTACGAATATATTCGAGAGAACACAAACTACAACTCTCCTGTAACTGACCTCGCCTCAAACGACCTCCGTTGCAATGTCGGTGGAGAGACTGGTGCAGGTACGACCATTGACGTAACGGCTGGTTCGTCCGTCGATTTCACTGCCGACGTCGCTGTCTACCATCAAGGCCCCGTGTCGTTCTACATGGCAAAGGCCCCCACCACTGCCGACTCCTTCGATGGTTCCGGCAATGTCTGGTTCAAGATCAAGGACATTGGCCCTACCTTCAGCGGCGGCGCTGCGACCTGGGACCTCGGGTTGACCTATAGCGTCACAATTCCTGCAAGCGTGCCGGACGGGGAGTACCTCCTTCGCATCCAGCAACTGGCCATCCACAACCCGTGGCCCGGGGGAATCCCGCAGTTCTACATCTCCTGCGCGCAAATCGCAGTCACTGGTGGTGGCAGTGGGACCCCAGGCCCATTGGTGGCAATCCCAGGGGCGTTCGCCGAAACCGACCCTGGATATACCGCCAACATTTACTCTGACTTCACCTCCTACACTGTCCCAGGCCCCGAAGTCTGGCAAGGATAAGGGTGCTAAGAAAACGGCCCCTTGATAGAGAAATAGAGCGAAATATTGGGAACAGAGGAGATAGAGGACTGGTGCAATCCATGGTATTGTAACGGGTCGCTGTATATAGTTTATTTTCGACATACGTACATATCATGAATACTTTGACTACTAGCTTGAGAACCAAAGAAGTAGTCTATTCCAAACCATGACCATGGCCAAGTGACATAGTAGAACCCACTCATCTAGCAATATTCTCTCGTTGAGATATTAGGTTGCAGACTACAGCTCCTATTCACAGTTCCATTAGCTATCCGTGGCCGGCGAACGGCTTTCTCCCATGTCAGCCTGGTTGGGAAATCTTTGTATTGAGCTGGTGATTTTATACTTGTGGCAAAGCTCGCCGACTGGTCCATTGCCACTGCCTTGTCCTGGTTGAAGATGAGATCAGCAGGCTAGTTAAATGGGGAGGGTCATGTGGCAATGAATGGCCGCCGCATCGCGTATTTCCATCCATGATATTCCATGAAAGTCGCAACGCGCATGCTGCGTCGTAAAAACCAGCGAAAGAACAGGAAAGAAAGTACTGATGACGGCGTCAGGTCTATATAGCAATCACAAGCTGAATAGTCGAGTTAGGGTTGTAAATGCCCCGCATATAGTGTAGACATAAGCTCACAGACAAATTAAAATAGGCAAGTAAAAAATATCGACACTTGTAGATTTATATACAGTAAATACAAAATGCTGCTTTGGACTATATACAGTAGTTGCCCATGCTCTATCCCCCAATTTACCCATCACATCTATCTGTCCCTAATATATGCCTAATATACTGTTAATCATAACCATACAAATGTCCCCTCAAAAATTCATTCAGCATGTGAACACAGCTGGGCCAGGAATGGTGTACGCCGGCATTGGGCTCTGGTAAATGTTGATGAGAATGCCGGGATCAGAAGCCTATTTGAGTCAGAAATGGTAAGCAAAGAAATGGAAGAGTCTAGCCTTACAGAATATGCACCCGGGAGGGCAACCGTCTCTGGAGTTGAAGCGCCGCTGCCACCAGTGACGTTGATCTGAGCACACTCCATGTAAAGCTGCGCGCCTGCTTCCGCCGACGCACTGTGCAGGGCGATCAACTCGCCACGGAGCAAGTATTGCCCATCCTCGATACACGCTGGGATATCAATGGACTGCGTACCACCAGCAGCAATCAAATTCGTGACTGCCCACGTGTCTGTAGCCGCATCATAACCCTCTTCAGAGATCTTGAACCAGCCCTCACCAACGCCGGTGTCAGTCGCAGCGTCGGTTACCTTCTTCATGTAGGCCATCACGGGACCCTTGTGGGATGCATCAATGACATCGGTGGAGTCTGAATCCAGAGTGTGGCGCCAGTACACCTGGACTGTCGAGCCTGCCGTTACGTCGATGACGGTCGACGAGGGTGTCGTTGGGTTTGGGCCACCGTTACACGCAACATATTCGGATGCGACGTCCGTAATGGGCCCGTCATATGTCGGGACCCGGATGCCCACACCGACGCCATTCTCGACGCCATTGGCTATCAGCTGTGTCATGATGGTGTGGGCAGAGGCGGCACTGAGGGCCGTAGCCGCAGCAAGGGAGCTTGAAATTCTCATGGTGGCTTGGGGATACAGAAGTGTCTAGGAAGATAAGATGTTGACGGTGGAAAGGCAGTAGAAGAGTAAAAACGAGAGGGATACTCAGGCGGTTTATGAACAGAAGACAAAAAACCTACCAAGCCCTCTATCAGATACTCCAGTCCAAAAAACGTAGAGATCGACCATGGCCTTGAAACTCTCCATTATATCTGAGGCCCAACAGCGCAATACCGCCAGCCATGTGTGGCGATGGAGCCTCCATCCTCCGCAGGCGATGACGCAGGTAGAGTAAGTCACGGTCTGGCGTATACTTTTGATACCGCGGCCCCAGTTGTCATTTCGACGGCCATTGACGGAGAAGGCTGCGGCGGAGGCGTCGGTCCGCCAGGTCGGAATCCATACGCGGCAGTTTAATTTTCTGGGGGATCCTCCACATCACAAATACCGAAGGGGGACTATTCGTCTTGGCCTTTCAATCACCTGGTCGACATACGCAATGGAAGCTGGCTTTATCCAAATTGAAGACGACCGTGAGTGCGACTAGTTGCGCAGTCAGGGGGCTTTGGTAAGCTCTGGTAGGCCGGGTGGCGTGTGGGGTGCTGATGGGGCGCCACGCGGACGCAACAGGCAGAGTGCCTTCATCAATATGTGGCATCCCACAGTTCTATCGTCGATCATTCCTGTTTGTTGCTGACGTCTAGCATGGCATTCATTGGTTAAACGGAGTTATATACGGGAGTATGCACGGAAGTCTGTATAGAACCTTGTCAACGTCGGCATACCCCTGGTCCCTGGCGGCACTCTCACCCCGCAATCCCGCCGAATCCGCCTAACCCGCCAAAATGGTGCGGCGCCACCCTGTCAGGTTTACTTAGAGTGCTCTAGTGTTTAACGCATATGGGGATGGTGGTCGGGCACATGGCAGATACCTCCGATAAATTGCATACCATACTCTACTCTTTCTCCAAGTAGTATACGTAGTGTACTCCACTCTGCCTCAAGTACGGTATAGTACTTGACAATGGAAGAAATGGAAGCAGCTTGTGGTCCTTCAGTGCTGCTAATTTGCATTTTACCCCACATACAATATCAACACCAAACAATCCGCCATGTAGCGTTTTCCATGTAACGCCATTCAATCGTGCCTGATTAATTATTCCACTGATAATATTCCTTGCCCGATATCACTCGGCCCCTCAAGTTTATGCTTCCTTTGATTACCGTTAGCCAAGAGCGGGTACAGACAGGGCAGGGGAAGGGATCCCATCGCCCGTCGCGTAGATTACCCGTCGCTACCAATGGATCCACCAAAGGGATGAGGGGAATAGTTACTTTTCAATGCGCGCCAGTTGGCTTGATATCTCCTGTACTCGAATGTGTACTGCACAGTGTACAGTAACTCTTGACTAAGCCTCTCAGGCACATTCACCTTCCTTTGCTACTCTTGGGTGATTCCAAAAGCGCCAATCTCTCTCCTTGGCAATGGTCGGCAGCACGATCCGAGTCCGCAGGCTGTTGCTTCTGTTGCTTATGGTGCTTGGGGTCACTGTATGTGGTACCTGACTATTAGTTCCTATCTGGTTCGCTCCCCGCATTATTGTCCTGTCCGGTATCAGTTCTAGATTGCGATGCAGTCGCTGGGATAAAAATCCCTTGGCTGCTATATAGTCGAGCCTAATCCCATTGATTTCCCATCAGCTCGACGAATGCTCTTCCCCTCGTATCCCAAATCGTGAAGATGACGAACTTTAGGTACTTGTGCGGAGCGCTGGCTGCTGCCGGAACTGGTATGCTATAATGAATCCTTTCTGCTACCCAATGCTAATTGGAATACAGTTCTCCAGGCTGTATCCGCCCAGGGTGTTGCCGGAACCTACACGGACGCGGATACTGGAATTATCTTTGCTACACAGACAATTCCCGATGGAAATCCGGCCCAGGGTTACTCAAAGGGTGGATACACCGTCGGTCTGGCATTGCCAGCCGATGCCGCCACAGTCGATGCAACTGAGTATATCGGATTAATCGTATGTTGCTTGCATCAAACAGCCAAAAGACGTGAAAGCTAATTGTAAATAGATTGGTTCGTCTACAAACACAACATCGGCGGGAACCGGATGGGCCGGATTCGCTCATGGTGGTGGTATGACCAACAACCTTTTGCTCATGGCATGGCCGTATGATGGCAAAATCTTGACCTCTTTCCGTCAAGCATCGTGCGTGGATTCCCAGTGCTCGCAATTTCCCTGCTAACACGTAACCAGTGGTTACGTTGACCCTAACATTTATACCGGCGATGCTGTCCTTTCTCAAATCTCGGCTACTGTGAATGAGACCCATTACAAGCTGATCTACCGCTGCCAAAATTGTCTTGCTCAAGATCTTTCTGGCGGCACGGATACGACTCATTCCAGCGGTGGTGTACTGGTGTTGGCATGGGCCCAGGCTTACCCAGCTCCTATAACCCCGAGCGATCCAAACTCGGCTATTGTTCAGCACGACAATGGCATGGGAATCTTTGGCGCGCCGGCTGCCAACATGATCCAGGCCGACTATGCTAAATGGGCTGCACTGGCAACACCACCTACCACTACCTCCGCCCCTACATCCACAGGAACTGCTCCCCCTACCACAACCACGACAAAATTCCCTGTTATCCCTGTCCCTACGGGCACCTTCGACTATATCGTAGTTGGTGGTGGAGCTGGTGGCATTCCGGTAGCAGATAAATTGTCCGAGACTGGAAAAAAGACTCTCCTTATTGAGCGTGGACCGCCATCTTCTGGCAGATGGGACGGGACAATGAAGCCTGCGTGGCTCGAGGGTACCAATCTCACCCGTTTTGATGTTCCTGGTCTTTGCAACGAGATCTGGGTTGACTCTGCTGGTATTGCTTGCAATGACATTGATCAAATGGCAGGCTGCGTTCTCGGAGGAGGAACAGCTGTCAACGCGGCATTGTGGTGGAAGCCAAACCCAATCGATTGGGACTACAACTTCCCCACTGGATGGAAATCGAAAGACATGGTCGCAGCCACCAACAGGGTATTTTCGAGAATCCCAGGAACCGACACACCGTCTATGGACGGACTGAGATATCTCCAAGAAGGAGAGAACGTCATCTCAGCTGGTCTGAAACAGGGAGGCTGGAAAGAGGTTGTCGCGAACAATGTTCCCGGCGAAAAGAACAGGACATTCAGCCACACACCGTTCATGTTTTCCAATGGAGAGAGAGGAGGACCTATGGCGACGTATTTGGTAACTGCACATGCGAGAGCGAACTTTGGAATGTGGGAGAACACCTCAGTCAGGAGAGTCATTCGAGTCGGTGGACATATTACGGGCGTTGAGGTTGAACCATATGCGTCTGGAGGTTACACCGGTATCGTTAACGTAACCGCCGTTACTGGGCGAGTTGTTCTTTCTGCTGGAACGTTTGGAACCACCAAGATCTTGATGCGCAGCGGTATTGGCCCGGCGGATTCATTGGCAATCGTCAATGCCAGCACTATTGATGGCCCGACAATGATAAAATCCGAACAATGGATCACCCTTCCAGTCGGCAACAACCTGGAGGATCACACAAACACCGACGTCGTCGTTTCCCACCCCGATGTGGTCTTTTACGACTTCTACGAGGCTTATACCGACCCAATCACGGCTGATAAAGACGCCTATCTCAACAAGCGTTCCGGCATCCTGGCCGAAGCCGCTCCCAACATCGGGCCTATGTTCTGGGATGTTATTCACGGCGCGGACGGTATCGATCGTCAACTGCAGTGGACTGCACGTGTCGAGGGTTCCCTTGGAGAAGAAAACGGTAAAACAATGACCCTATCTCAATACCTTGGCCGTGGTGCAGTATCCCGTGGCAGACTGAACATCCTAAAGGATCTCACAATGGCAGTGTCCCAGGTTCCATACCTACATGACGCAAATGATGTTGCAGCAGTTATCAAGGGCATCCAGAACCTGCAGACGGCGCTCAGTGGGGTCAAGAACCTCACCTGGCTGCAGCCAGCGCCGAATGTCACCCCGACTGACTATGTCAACAACGTAAGTATACCGCATCCTTTATCTACCACAACTAACACAAACAGATGGTCGTTGCCACCGGAAACCGCCGCGCCAACCACTGGATTGGCACAGCCAAGATTGGAAGCGATGATGGCCGTAACGGCGGCTCCGCCGTTGTCGATCTCAACACCAAGGTCTACGGGACGGACAACCTCTTTGTCGTTGACGCCTCCATCTTCCCAGGAATGGTCTCTACTAACCCCTCCGCCCTGATTGTCGTCGCAGCGGAACAGGCCGCGGCCAAGATCATTGCTCTCCCAAATACCGTTGCCCAGGCTAAGTACCAACCCTGTGGAGGCCAATCGTATTCCGGTAGTTTTCTATGTGCCACCGGGTCCACGTGTACATTCTCTAATCCATGGTACAGCCAATGCCTGTGAGGCTCAAGAGTAAGCAGTGCCCATGCCTGCTAAACTCGAGAGTAAGCAGTGCCCGAACGGATGGCCTGCGAAACCCAATAGTTAGCAGCGCCAAACCAGATGCCCTGCGAAACCCAATAGTTAGCAGTGCATGCACGACCGAGATGCCCGTCCGGGGGCATGTGCGTATGTGGACATTGGCGGAGGATGTCTTTTCTTGTACATATTAAATTGTGGTTATATCCATACATTACCAAAGTCGCGATTGATGATTTGACCTTCCTATCGCTATCTGCGTCGACTTCCCCATTGTAATCAATTCCTGTTCCTATCCCGCTCTCCGTTGCAATCAATTCCAGTGTAACCCTTCTCCTCGTCAGCTTTACTATTGTAATCAACTACTGTTCCCGTCGCGCTTCCCGTCGCTTTCCCAATTATAACTAATTCCTGTTCCCGTTGCCCTTCCTGTTGCTTTCCTTATTATTATCAATTCCTACTCCTATTACACTACAGTTTAAACGTTTTATAGGGGCTAAATAAGTAAGCCACTCTGAAGTTCGAGCCCTAACGCTGCAGGGCAGGTTTGTAAGATTGGAGAGGGTTGAGAAGATATGTGGTAAGCTAGGTCTGACTAGCTTTAGGTCTAAAGAGAGAAAGCAGTCCAGCAGCAGTGAGTAATGAAGGTACACATCGTTTATATAGGTGAGGTATTCCAGAGGCTCAGACAACGTTCATTAGAGCAGCGCAAGCGATAGTTCTCCGGTAATAGACCGTTTACACTTCTACATGGCTTCATTTCCTAGCGGCTTTTGCCCATAGACAACGGACCTACTTTCTATTAGCAGTCCCTACTGTGAAGGAAACGGGGAGGCCCATAAGGATCATATACTCACACGTTATAATAGGCGTGCGTGCGACGATTACGAAGCCCAGTCCTCATCCACGCTAGGAACGCCTGGACCTCCGCATACTCCCACTATAGAAAACACAATCAGCTAAAGCACAGGAACAAGAACATTTCTGCAACGTACCCCCATGACTCTCGTCAGTAGAGCCATTGCCCAACCTTCAATACCTCGCTCACAATGCAATAGGTTCCACCGCCCAAGTTCCTTATATCTCGGATCGCTGCTCCATCCCCCTACAGGAAGCTTAAACTTCCTTTCTACCACTTTATCAAAACCGGCTCCCACAATATATTCCCTTGCCAAGTCAGCTATGCGGAAAGTCTTTCCAAACTTTTCGCCAGCTTCGAGGAAAGTTCTTGACCACACCGAGAAGACGTGGTCGTTAGTGACAGTACCATCGTCAGATTTGAAATCGATAGACATCTCTAACTGCTCAATCCACCCGCCTGGTTTTAAATGCCCATATTATGTTAGAATAGGTATCAGAAGGGATAAGACTCAGCATACCTAAAGACTTCTGTGTAGAACGCAGGCCAGTCGGCAACGCTACCATACATGGCCCGTATATGGATGAAATCAAAGGTATTCGAAGCATACGTCCATTCTGAACACGCATCATCAATTTCAAATCTGCAGTTCGGGGCAACGAACAAAGGCTGGATAGGAGACAAGTCCGTGCCGATGACTTCAGCTGATGGAAACTCGTCTGCAAAGTCCCTGCCATCCCCGTCAGCCCTTCATGATTGTTATCCGCGTGAATCTCAACCATGACGTACAGTGCCCATATTCCTGTTCCCGTTCCCACATCCAATACCCGCTAGTACCGCATCAATAACGCTTCGCAAAGACGGGCAGATGATTTTGGTCGATATGGTAAATTGGGTATAATCTCTTCTTACCTGCGGGTTTGGAGGGATCGGCGCAAGGAAGAGCTTATTATCAAGGAGTATGGTAAACATATGGTGGCTACTCTGGAACTTTAGCTATAGTTTTGGGTGCGCTACAAAGCCCGAAGCGTACCTAATATCAAGTTGATCATTCTGCGACTCGTCATTTGGGCCCCTATGAGCAAATGAATTAGTAGAGTGAGCAATAGAGCAATCAAGCAATCGACTTAACAGCTTACCAGTATGCACCATCCTTGTACCCATGATATTGTCTACCATTCTCGAATCGATACTTGGTAACCGACGAAGCTAAGGAAGTCGTGTCGGATTGGCTAGAAGTTGTTTAGTTACTAGTAGGTGGCTACAAGCAAGAGGGCTCACAAGTCATCCTCATAGTCAGAGGTTTGATCATCATGGCCCTACAAGGTGCACAAGGAAGTTAGCTTTTGTGGTGCCAAAACAGAACGAGCCCTTGTAGAGGAGAAGCAACATCTTACAACTGGGATGTCGGATTCGGGCTCAACAGGCGGCGCAACAGGCGGCTCAGTAGATGGGGCAGACATGTTGTTAAATGAAACGGAGAGGTCACTGAGCCTTTAGCCTTTGCGATTGAAGAACAATAAGATGGATACAGGTTTCTTTTGAGTACGCCCACGTTTGTATGGTTTTCAGTGCTCGGTGGAGCAACGTTCAAACGGTCACCTGCGTATATACTGCCCAGCGTCGGTGGTTGCGTTAGGGCCCCACCCCACGGCATACGGAAGTAAATCCGACTGGTCGGATACCTCCCACTGTCGGCAAGAACCGTTCGTAGGTGGAAACGGTATTTGACAACCAAGTCTAGTCCATTATGCACGGTCCTCTCGAGCACAAAGTGCCTTATCTCTGCGCTCTACCACCATTATTGGTTGCGACTGAATCAATCAGTGCGGGGAACAGCTCAAGCCATCAATCAGTCATATGGCATATTATCTCTAAATCCGTGGCATATTCCCTCAAGCATTGGATGTGACAGATAAACCTTTTTTTTACATCGCACAAAAAATGACCGCAAGTAGTCTTTTCCCCAGCATCTCGGCTTGGGCCAGCTGCCTCTCTACAGCAGCAATATTCTGGTTCCTGGGCATCTTCGTGTACCGACGCTGGTTCCACCCACTTGCCCATATTCCAGGCCCAGCACTCGCGGCTGTGACATATCTCTACGCATTCTTCTTTAGCAATATTGGCGGCAGCAGATATTACGCACAGATTGAAAAGCTGCATCGGGAGTATGGTACGGTGTTCTAATTTTATGATTCAGCCTCGACATTTTGTACCGATTTCTAATGTTTTGAACAGGACCCGTTCTCCGAATAACCCCGGACGAGATCCATCTTGCAGACCCGGATCACTACGAGACAATATATCATGTAGGATCCAAGTACTCAAAGAGCCCTGATTTCTACCGCGCCTTTGGATCGGACTCGGCCGCTTTTACCACTGCCAGCAACGAACTGCATCGTATACGTCGAGCAGCTTTGAATCCTCTATTCTCACGCAAGATGGTACTCCAACTCGAGGAAGTGGTCCAATCAAAGGCCCAGAAACTCTGTCGCCGACTGACGGAAGCTCTGGTGGCTGGCCAGCCGCTTGACCTTCATCACGGCTTTCGTGCGGTATCTGTAGACGTAATAACCGACTACGCGTTCGACGATTGTCATAACCTCCTTGACCGTGCAGACTTTGGCGTGGATTTCTTCGCCATGGTGAGGGGCCTTGGCCCTGCGTTCTGGTTCTTTCAACAGTGGCCATTTATTCAGCCACTTGCGCTAAAGACTCCGATGTGGCTAGCGAAGATTCTGAGCAAGCCACTCGGGAGCTTCATGCAGATGCAAGCGGTACTGTATGCCTAAAGCTTCCCATGAATGGTCGCTCACTGTCCCGTTCTAGGATTGTCGGAAGCACATAGTTAGCGTCAAGGAACATATGGATGCTGGGCAGGACAAATCGAAGTCTAGGACCACGATGTTTTATCATCTTCTTAATCCGGATGCTACTAAAGGGCACGTTACGCCGTCAGTAGATGAGCTAAAGGACGAGGCGTATATTATCATCGCTGCGGCTGCTGATACTACCGGAAATGCTATGACAATTGCATCATATAATATTGTCTCGAACGAAGCCATCTATCGCAAGCTTGCCTCTGAATTAAGAGAAGCCTTTCCAGATCCCCATGCTAGTCTGGATTTCGTCCTGCTGGAAAGGCTCCCTTACCTAGTACGTTTACTGCAGGCGAGCATGTCGAGCCTTTTCTAATATTTACAGACCGCCGTGATCAAGGAAGCCCTCAGGTTTGCCTACTCGACTGCATCTCCGTTTTACTTTCCGATTAGAATGAACACTAATGTTGTCTAGATTATCATTTGGTGTTATCGGACGACTTCCAAGATTGACACCTGAGCCCGGTGCGGTCTTCAATGAATACGCAGTCCCTGCCGGAGTATGTCTTAGTCGCCAGTTTCTCTCCTAGGCGAATCCCTTTTTCGAGCCGCGGTTGGCATTGCTAACAATGTATATAGACCATTGTTGGAATGAGCTCGTGGACAATGCACCGGAACGAAAATATATTTCCTTCACCTGACAAATTCGATTCTGAGCGATGGGTCGATCCTGTCGCCGCGAGGTTCCTTGACAGGTATCTTGTTCCATTTGGAAAAGGCTCGAGACAGTGTGTAGGGATGCCGTATGTGTCTCGTCTCTTCCCTACAGGTTAGAACCCTATTGACTCGCTGATATAGCCTTGCATATTGTGAACTATACGTCACCTTGGGAACTGTATTCCGGCGCTTCGAAAGTCTCAGCGTCTACGAGACCGGCCCAGAAGATCTGGTGTATGATGATTATTTTTCGTCGTACCATCCAAATGATGCGAGAAGGTTCCATGTTGTTGGAGTATTGGAGGCATGAATAGCAGGGATCATGTGTTCGTGAACACAGGCATAAATTGCGGGGTCGATATCGGTCGTTAACAACAGATCGAGACTTTCGCCTGCTTTCGCTGTTAGCTCATAGTTCCTATTGAATCTCTTCTGGCCTAGGTTTAGCCTCGTTGCCGAAACTCGGCCTATGTTGCAGTTCCATTGTACTAAAACACTACAAACGCGTCTACTAACTAACAGACAAATGTACTAGCCTTTTATAAAAGCTAAGTTGAGCTAGCATAGTAATAAACAAGACGTAAATATAATAAGATTGCTAGTAAGTTAGTCTATTGCTTTTAGTTAAAAGATGCATAACGTATTGGATTTAGCTAGGGATGGTCTAGAAGTAGCAAGGAAGATAGTTGCAGCTAATAGTCTGTTAAATCAAAGAATTGAAGACTAAAGCGTTGTAAGTAGATTAAGTCTATTACAAAGCTCCTGTTAAAATGCCTAACTTATAGGAACATCTATTAAGAGGTTAAGGCACAGGCTATTCTTATTGCTTAGTACAAAATATTCAAAATTATTTCTAACTTATGTAACTTAGTAAATAACAGTGTTAGGCAGATATATATCTAGGTAGTATTTGTAAGGTCTATAGGTAGGGTATATATCTAGGATAAATCTCATAGGTAGGGTAGGGTATATACCCTTATTCCATCTCATTATCTGCCTACTTATTGTTGCTATTAATAATATCTAGGAATTGACCCTAATCCTATAACGTATTTCATAAGCAAGTTGGACACACAAGCAAGTTAGACACAAAAACACCAAAACGCGTTAACCTATTTATAATTTACAATGCCACAACTAACACAAGCCTAATCCTCTAATTAGGAGGGTAGAATACTATTAGCTATCTAAGCATTTAAACTTTGCCAAATTAAGAGTGTTTAAGTAGCAGCTATATTATATAACGTGCCTTCTTTAACACTCTTTAATTGGATTAAAGGAATGGCTTCCTAATGCAACTCTACTCCTAACTTACAAAAATTGACTCTGTATAAAGAGTCAGCTCTTGTTTAGTATATCCTTAACCTAGATTTATATAGATTTCCACCCTAGCTATAAGCTGTACAAGAAATGGCTAACTGTCTACTCTCTAAACAAGGTATTAGTACATCCTTAACCTAGATTCACATGGATTTCTGCCCTAGCTATAAGGTGTGCAAGAAATGGCAGACCCTCTACTCTCTAAACAAGGCAAGAGCCCTATTAGGAAGAACTAGACTACCAACTTTATAAAGCGTTGTATAGAAATTAAAGCAAAGTTCAGTTAAAAGTACGATTATAAACAAGCAAAATGCAAAGATCTTAAGATAATTTAAGGGTAGTTCTCTCTTATACAAAACACAGTTGCAAAATACAGCATCTTAGAGTAGGATATCTACAACTTTAATAAAGTAGGTTT
>JPKC01001225.1:0-15830 GCA_000750925.1 Pseudogymnoascus sp. VKM F-4518 (FW-2643) | reverse complement strand
AAATAAAAACATACGGCTAAAAGACCCCCAAAGGAAGCAGACCGATACACCCTCCACACCCTCTCCGACGCCCTCTCCAGCCTCTACGACCGCCCTCAATCCTCCATCACCGTGTCCATCCGACGCACCGACCTCCTCCTCCACGGGCACTCCCTCGACCTCTCCTACGCCCTCACCGTCACCCTACCCACCTCCATCTGCACAGCCTCTAGCAACGACCACAACGCTGCCGCCCTAGCGCACTGTCTCGACGACGCAATCGGCGTGAAGCCGGACCGGGGGACGATGCGGTTCCTGCCGCTGCCGGATTGGTGTCTTGGGGTGCGTGGACGCACGCTCTTGGGCGTGTGCTCGGAGGAGATCCAGGCGGAGCTGGCGACTGAGCGCGCGGAGAGGGAGGCGAGGGATGCGCAGGCGCAGGAGAGGGAGGTGGAAGATGAGCCGAGGTGGAGGTATAGGGTTGGTGTGTTGGGGGGGTTGAGTTTCCGGTCGAGGTCGAGTCGTAAAGTGAGAGAGAGGAGTAAATCGAAGGAGAGGGAGATGGAGAGGGAGAGGGAGATGGCGAGGGCGAGGTTGTGGGAGAAGGCGAGGTCGGCGAGGTCGTTGGAGAGATCGAGGGCGACTGAGTCGGAGGAGGATAAGGAGGATGAGGATGGGGCGGGGGGGAATGTGGATAGGGGAAAGAAAGGGCTTAGGCCGAATAGGTCGTTTGCGTCGCTGTTTCGTGGGCTAAGTCATGGTTCGTGAGCGTGGGGGGAGTCAACAGCGCTATAGGCGTGTCGTCGAGGAAAGGACGCACGCATGGTGTTGTACTGTACAGTACACCAACAGCACAGGATAGGGCATGCAGAGCCACAGCGTCATCAATAGGATTAGAATTAACCCAACAGAGTAAATTATACGAAAGAATCGTTGCTGTTGCTGGACGGCCTCAGATTTCTACCTACGTGTTTTGTAAGGAAGGTACATGAAATTCAATTGCGCAACTGTGTATAGCGATTTTAAAATTGCGCAAATGAGTACCGTGGTACTCCTACACGCTGCGAATTCGATAAATCAATTTTGAAGTCTGTATCTATAGAGGTACTGTACAAAAGTTGTGTGTATTTTAGAAGGAACGGGAGGCGGTACGCGAAACGAAGAGTGCGAGGAAAAGGAGACACCAGCTCCTACTATCTATCGTGCCTGCTTAATTACACGACTCTTGACATGGATGTTGCATCGAGTGCGGTGATCCTATTTTTTTACTTTCTGCTAACTATGAACTACTGCTGCTTGCAATCTAGTATCCTAACTCAAGCCTTTCCATTCAGGGGACTCTTTGGGTCAAAAACCGCGGTTTCAATCAGATCTGGGTATGTCAGTCCACCCTGTCTTCTGGTCTCATCCATTGTCTCCATGATCACGACACTCTCTTCCCAACTCATTGTCTCGCTCTCGAGTTTTCCATCCCTCAGACACCTAGCTGCCTCATCAGCCTCCCAGTACATACCGTGACCCCAACCTTCACCTTCTTGTCCCTTTGGCCCAGTTTTCGCCTTATCCGTGGGAATCGGGAAGTCGAAGACCTCTATTTCTTCCTTCTTCGCGCCAGCCTTGATGAGAGTGAAATGCGTGGGTCTATAAATGGGGCCGTATAACTGGACTTCTCCCTTTGTTCCTTGGATCCTGACTGCTGGTCCTGAAGTATAGCTGCCCTCCTCCTCGGGCTGAGTTGCAACCCTCATACCCGCCGACACAACGCCAATACTCTGACTCTTCTCGAACTGAAGAATCATACTGGTCATCTCATCAGCGCCTGTCCTATACTTGTTCATGGCCGCTAGGACCTTCGGCGCTTCTCTGGGCTTTGGCTGGCAGTGATACAATATCTGGAAGACCCAGGTCAAGGCGTAAATACCCAGATCTAACAAAGCCCCACCAGCAAGATCTATGTTCACCATTCTATTTTCGTCCGGATAGCTGAGAGATCCATCCTCCTGTGCCGTTCCAAAAGACAAGTCGGAGAAAACTCTGTGTACCTTTCCGATAGTCCCCGATGTCACTATTTCTCTAATCTTGATGCTCAGAGGGAAATGTCGTGTCCACACAGCCTCCATAAAGAACAAGTTTTTGGCCTTGGCCGTCTCGACTAGCAGCTTTGCTTGCGCAGCGTTGACGGTTAGGGATTTTTCGCACAAGACATGTTTACCAGCCGTAAGGCAAAGCATAGCATTCTGGAAATGGTGAGAGTGCGGGGTAGCGACGTAGATAATATCAACGTCAGGGTCGCTAACAAGCTCTGCGTATGAGCCGTATGCCTTAGCGGTGCTTGGTGCTTGTACCTCTTTTAGGAAAGCGGAGGCTCGGCTGGCGGAAGAGGAAGACGCAGCAGCAGCAACGATATGCTTGATATCAGAGACGTTGCGGGTGGCTGGGTTCGTGAGGAGATCTCTGGTAAACACTGAAAGTTGTTAGGAGGTCCTATGACTTTTTATGGGGGGTATAGCGGAACGTACAATCCGCAATTCCTCCTGTAGCTAGGATCCCCCACTTTACGACGAACTGTTTTGCAGCCATTATATTGATGCTTTTACAATAAATGCGATAGCCTTGATGACTAGTAAAATCAATCAAATCTCTTCAAGAGGTATCTGGAGGATGTTAGATAGGTACAAATTCTTAGGGATAACCTAGAGGAAACAACTCGAGATCTTTATAAAGTCGGTTTTCGGTTACCGGTTTTGGACGTGCATGGTTATTACAAGACACCCTTTAGTTTCCTCGGGCCAGGTACGCTAAAACTCGGCTTACCGGATTTGGACGTGCATGGTTATTATAAACCCTTTAGTTTGCATGGGCCTGGTACCCTCAGCAGCCGAATCTTAATAATTTCGAAGTAAAAACAAGTGAAAAGGGAGCAATGTCTAAAAGAGGCAAACCGATTATTGACTTTTGTAGATCATTTTGATGAACGCTTGCTACTTTATTCGATAATGACTCATTGCTGTCCGAGGAAAGAACTGAAGGTAATAGGTTAGGGCCTCTAAACCTTTCTCAGTCTTGGGAGCAAATTAGGAAACAAAAACAACTTCCAATGGGGCAACTCCTTCCCATCGCCGGCTCGGGGTATTTACTCACCTTACATTTCCTTTATAGACTAGTGTGCTCCGCCAGTGTCAGGTTACATTGTGCATGGAGTGAAGGAGTCGACATCGACCACGGATGACCGCGCAAGTAGAAGGCTAGATTATGGTTCTCTAGGAATACGCTGGAGGGTCGAACGTAGTAAAAACACAGTAACCCCGCCTGTGTTTTGTTGCTGGCCAGTGCCCTACCGAAGCTCGCGAGCGACAAGTTATTCGCGAATGTTTAAAAATGTTCAAAGTGACCTAGGCTGGGCTACCGATTACCACCTCCAGAACCTGTAGTATCAATAGAATGATGCATTGTTGAATAATAATGTTTGCCTTGGCTTAGGGTTTGTGAAAGAGAAAATGTGTCCGCGAAGGGAGGGGATTTGCTATAATTGATCAATCATGACATTATATATCCCTATGACACCTCCCCTATGACACCTGCCCTATGATGCCCACGTACCTTCCTAACTCTCTCCTCACATCATTAAGCATTGCATTATGAAAACTTGACTAAAATCCACTAATGTCCATCAATCAGTTCGCACTCCTCAAGCACAGTATCGACAGACTTCCTATATTCCCGCTGCAGTCGACTTTGCTCCAAAAACACTGTATACTTTACGTCGAGCAGTTTCTTTTCGCATTTTGAGGTCGAAGGTAACTCAACCCGACCGGCCTTGCTCATCTGCCCCATGATACTCCACAGACTTTCCTTTCCGCCAGTCTTGTGCGCCCTGCCAGCCTTTGCTCCCAACATTGCAGCTCCGTGAACCACTGCGGCGTTGACGTATTGTGGGATTACAACTGGCATATCGCATGCGGTGGCCATTAGCTGCATTAGAATACCATTCTGGCACTGTGAACCGGACATGAAGATGCTCCGTATAGAGTGCCCAGCCTTGTTCATAGTATCGATGATGTGTCGAGTCTGCAAGGCAATGAACTCCATCGCACCATAATATTGAAGGGCAAGACCAGTGATCGAAATGTCGCTCGTGAGCCCGATCACAGAGCCCGTCATATTTGGATCAGCGAGAGGGGATCGGTTGCCCCATAGATCTCCATAGAAGAACAGATGTCGAGCAAGGTAGGAGATCCTAGGAGCACTTTTCTTTTCAGGGAGTTTCCCCAAATAAGAGTTCAAGTAGTCATAAATGCTGACGTCAGATAAGCTGGCGAGCGATATTGTGTCCTGGTAGGCTGGGTGGGTTTCCAGTACGTGCTTCAACAATTCCCCAGTAGCAGACTGACCCCCCTCAGAAATCCAATATTTAGGCAAAATGACGTCTCTGTATGGACCCCAGACGCCATCAACAAATATAGGATCCCTTGACATTGCAAGGTGGCAGGAGGATGTTCCAGCAACTACAGCCAAGCAGCTGAAGGGGTTAGAGATGCCATGTCTGTCGGTTTGCTCAGAAAGCTGACTAGAACCTAGGTCTACTAGTGCGCCTACGGTCCCAATCCATCCTGCGTATGCGTCGATGACTCCGCTGCCGACGGGGATACCTGAAGGAAGACCGAGCTGCTTCGATGCTTTCTCACTCAATCCACCAACAGGGTCACCCGCGGTAAGGAAGCACCCATTCTAGAAAATACGAATCAGCGCACTGGATTTCCCAACAAAGGGTATCAATTATACCTTGCCGTCAATACCACCTATCTTTTCAAAGTCCCCCTCGCATAGTTCCCCTAGTCCGATGGTCTCAAAGAAGTCTTCCTGCCATCCAGTTGTACTGCCGTCAACACCCACAGGCATAAGCCCTTGCTTGCACACAGTACTGCAAAAGCTCCTAGCAGTATTGTTTGTTGCAAGAAAGGTCAGAGCGTCCACCAAGTCAAAGAAACTACAGGAACTAAACAAATCTGCAGGCATGTTGTTCTTGAGCCACAGGATCTTCGGGATTTCCATCTCGATGCTCATAGAGCCCCCAACATATCGTAAAACGTTGTGTTTTGTCGAGTTAATGATCTCGGTCTCTTTGGCAGGTCTGTGATCTAACCACAAGATAACGTTTCTATCGTTTCCATCGTTGGCAAACTTTTCACCTGTAATTGGAACAGGCTGATCAGTCCCGTGCTTGAAGACTGCCAAAGAGCAGGTAGCGTCGAAGCCTATGCCTTTGATACTGTTTGGGTCAACGTCGTTCTGGCACAAAGCTCTTTTGACGCAGATACAAATTGAGTGCCAGATGTTCGTTGTTGATTGCTCCTATAGACATTATAAGTAAAGATAATTTATACGGGTTTGCGTTGAACGCACATAATACCCAGCTTCCGGCTGCCAGAGACCTATGGGCTCCACAGTAAGACTTTTGATATTACCATTGCTGTCAATGATGCAGGCTCTTGCACTGCCTGTACCGACGTCGATGCCAATATAGTGATCTTGATCAGTAACAGGCCCATTATGTTGTTCCATCCTGAAGCTGAGCGAAGGTTGCCGCCACCCTTGGTGGTGGATGTTGTTTTTTGAAATAAAATATAGCCAACAAATCGTGGAGGTGGTGTCTCGCGCTGGAGACAATATTAATTGAATCCCTCCATCTGAGGAAATGTCACCCCGCCAGCCCTAACATTAATTGTGCGAACCGAACGCCCGCGGCCAAGCAGCTAATGGAAGCAAGGTGAGCAAAGACCTCAAGCCAGCGATGGGACTAGGAATGTCGCTTTGCCGGCTATATTTCTATCTTTGGACATTCTTGAGATCCCTACCGAATATCGTTAAAGTAATAATGCAAGGAAAGTGATCAGTGGCCTCGAGCCGACAATGAGAAAGAATTGATTCCTGAGGATGCCGCTCTTATTTCCTAATTTGCTACTTGGAGCAATTCAAAGGCTCTAAGTTGCGGTGCTGTATTTCTTTTTTTGGACAACAATGAAATCCCGACTGAATAAGGTTAAAGTGTTAATGCAAGGAAAGAGAGCAAAGGTCTCGGCCGTCGGCTCGAGACTCCCGAGCCGATGATCTCGAGCCGACGACGAGAAACGGGTAACCTCTGGAAAGTCGCTCTTATTTCCTAATCTGCTTTGCCGGTGTAAAATCCTACACTACTTCAAATCGGGAAATATTCTTATTCAGGCCTCAAGCCTTTCAGAAGCGCCACCCGGAACTCAACGCCATGCACAAAGGCGATAGATTGGCAGAGACATGATCTTCATATATATGATAAGGTAGTGAACTGGTTCACGGTCATGGAGAGGGGAACTGGCCAATTCCAGCGTTCTCCGGAGAACATTTACAACATGGATGAGACAGGTGTCTTCTTTAGCGTTCCTAGGTCGTTAAAGGTTATAGATAAGGGTGAGCTGAAGACTCGCCCTGGGTGGGGTAGGCGTGAAGCGCACGTTGGTCACGGCAACGATTGTGTCTCTGCAGATACACGGTGTCTCGACACCTTAATTATTTAGCCTGCTGCTACTCACCCTACCCCATAATAGTAT
Source organism: Pseudogymnoascus sp. VKM F-4518 (FW-2643) (assembly GCA_000750925.1). Taxonomy (NCBI): domain Eukaryota; kingdom Fungi; phylum Ascomycota; class Leotiomycetes; order Thelebolales; family Thelebolaceae; genus Pseudogymnoascus; species Pseudogymnoascus sp. VKM F-4518 (FW-2643). The sequence continues at coordinate 9,267 of JPKC01001225.1, read as the reverse complement.
TTCGCCCACTCAGAGAGTGGCTATAGTAATACAGGAATAAGCCTCTACTGGATTAAACGCGTCTTCGACCTTCTTACTAAAGCTCGAGCAGCGGGGAAGCCCCAGTCTTGATTAACGACGGATTTGGCACACATGAGTCGCCAAAATTATGCAGTTCTGCTACATAGTAAATTGTATGTAAAGGTACATAGAGTAATTTATTAAAAATGAAATTCCACGCCGCTCTCGCTTTCATCACTCCTACTGCCACTCTCCTATTTCCAGTAGCTTGGGCAGCCTGGGCTTTAGCCTCTGGGTTAGAAATTGACTCCTGATCTTCGGGTAGAACTGGTTGGCCAGCTTTGCGTAAAGCTGCTACCCTCTTCTTCCAGAGCCGCTCTTTCTTCCGGGCTGCAACACCAGCCTAGCGCAGCTCCTTCCGGTCTTGAATAGTAGCTGATTTAGCTATTCTAGCTTCCCTTTTAGCTTCCTTAATAGCTTTTTTTTGGAGGTTCTGAGCTTGGAGCCTTCAGTACCGCGTGGTTCGTCTGTGGGGTTAATCTGTGGGGTCCGGTGGGGTGAACCCCAACGAAACTAAGGGTTACCCCATGGGGTTACCTAGCGGTTTAATTTTGAGGCCGGGGTTTGTTGCCTACACGAATCATATAAATCCAAATCCGGAAACGAAGCCGAGTTTATGGGCCAATATCTTACACACTACTGTCCATCATACGCGTATAAGTACCGCTCGATGTCTTTGTGATTTGTGAAAAAATAACATCCTTTTGAAGTAATTTTTCTCAACATTTCCAGGGTTCACCATGGGCGAATCAATTAAATCTGCTTCCTACGACCATCTGGAGAAGGATGGAAAAGAGTCTGCCAACAAAGTCATTGTCGAGATCGATGCTGGGGTTTATCATGAGGTTAATGAGACCCAGATCAATGGGGATATCGCCTTGCTGGAGGAAGAGTTGGCGAGAAGCGGCAAGAGGTCGTATCTTCTAAGCCGATTCGTCAAGAATCCAGACGTCTTTATCTGGATTTTGGCAGTGCTTGCCAGTATCTCGGGGTTCTTGTTTGGAATCGATCAGTCACTCATTTCAGGAGCGTCACTTCATATTCCAGGAGACTTGCATCTTGACGATTCGGAGATGTCTATGGTCGTCGGGTTTACTCCTTTAGGCGCCATTTTCGGTGCGGCGATTATCATGCCCGTCAATGAAGCAATTGGGAGGAAATACGCAATTATCTTTTCAGCAATTTTGTTCACAGCAGGTGCAATTTTGCAAGCTGCGGCACAGTCGTTTGGTGTCTTGTTAGCCGGCCGAGTTATTCTTGGGTCGGCCTTGGGGTTGGTGTCTGGTACTGTACCCGCCTATATTGCCGAGAATTGTGCAATCAAGTGGAGGGGCGGATTGGTTACTTTATACCAATGTATGGTAGCATTTGGAGTCATGTGTGGCTACGTTACTGCTGCCATTTTCAGTGGAGTCAAGGGCAACTGGAGATATATGTTGGGCAGCTCAGTCATTTATTCAACGATTTTATTTTTCGGCATGTTATTAATGCCTGAAAGTTCCCGCTGGTTGATGCAGAAAGGCAGGAAACTGGATTCCTATCTAGTATGGAAGACGATTCGAGGATTTGAGACGCTTGATGAACGGACGGAGTTCTTCATCATGGAAAGAGTCATCTTGCACGAAAAGGACATGGCCAAGGGACGATGGGTCTTTCTGGATCTGTTTACGCGTCCTCGATGCCTTCGCGCCATGGCTATTGCAGCCAGCTACCAGTTTTTGGGTCAACAAATGTCAGGTATCAACTCGATTCAATACTACCAAGCGACCTTGCTGCAGGCCACCGGGCTGAGTGCTCAGAATGCTGTATATACGAGTCTGATTGGCGGTGGTGCTATGTTTTTCTCTACAATTCCCGTCATTTTCTTGATTGATCGACTGGGTCGACGAACAATGGCTCTCACATTCATCCCTGGAGTCTGTGTAGGCTTGTTTATCACTGGATTTTCATTCCAAGCCACTAACTTGGGCACACGGCTAGGAGTTTATCTAACCGGCATGGTTTGGTTTACAGTTTTCTGGTCTCTTGGCTGCGGAGCCGGGCCTTGGGTTGTTGCTAGTGAGGTGTATCCTACTGATCTGAGAAGTCATGGAGTCAGCATAGCGGCGTTGAGTGACTGGATTGGAACATTCATCACAACGTATCCGTTCCAACAGATGGTACGTCAATCTCCTCCCCCCCCTCGGTTTTGGAAGTCAAATCTGCACTGCATTTACTTGATACAAGCTTGAATTTGCTTGTTTCAACTAGTCCTACACAAATGAGAAAATCAAGTACTAACCAGATTTTCACGAACAGTCGGTAGCCATGACGTCGACAGGAGTATTTGCCGGATTCTACTGTGGAATAATTGTCCTGATTGGCGTGATTCTATTGCTGTTCATGCCCGAAACAAAGAATCTATCGCTCGAGGCAATCAACCAGGTGTTTGAGATGCCAACATCGGAAGTCATGAGAAAGAACCTAGATAACTTGAAAGTGACTTGGGATGACTTGATTCACTTTAGGTTTAAGAAGGTTTGGGCATATCAGTAGACGAAGGAGTAGCCCAGCATTGTAGGAATACGGTTCGTTCATATAGTTACAATTCAAGGGCCCTGCACTGAGGATATGCTCGTCAGATTGTGATGACTAATTAACTATGATTAACTCTTTCGCCAACCCGACACCCCCGTTGAATACAAGAGGGAGTGTACACGTGGTGTGGGAGAAGGGGATGTCTCCGGAAAATGTTTACCGGAGAGGTGGGACAGAATTACTGTTTGAAGTTTAGCGTGTGTGCGCATTATGCGAACTACTTTGGTAGGCTATTGGCGAGTGGGTGGGGTCACATTGGGAAAGGACATGACCAAGCTTGATTCTTGCACTTTGTCTACTCCTGTAGCTGAACTCTTCGTTCTCGCTCTCCTGCGTTATATATAGAGAGCAGACAACTTCTGCCACGCACTTGTCTATCGTCTGGCCATGCATCATAGGACTACTTGATCACGAGATTCATCTTCCCTGCCGAGTTGCCAGCAGAATTACAACTTCGATAGCCGTTTTGGGCAACCGAGCCGCCTCGGTCTGCCCTCGCCTACCCTAGTTGCGCTTATCATTCTCCACTCTTGAGGCGCTCTCGAATTTCCTCGTTCCCCGCTCCCCGCAATCGGCACTCCATATCATCGTGTAGAGAATCGAGATTACCTGCTTTAATGCTTTAAGCCAGGCAAGTCCTCATTCTCCAATGTCAGGTGCAAAACATGTTCCTTCATCAACATCCAATTCCCTGCAATGTGACTATTGACTGTGTTGCAGAAGTGCATAACGGTTCCAGACGAGGATGAAAAGCCACATGCGCAATGTCGACTAACCAGACCAGTACTATTCCCCAGACTTCGCCGGCCCCGCGCGTGTCGGCGGATGCCTCATCTTCCGGCCAATTATCTCAGCCGGGAAGGCAGTTCAAGCACTTCGTCTTTAGTGCTCACAACGAGCGGTTCCATCCGCAGAAGAAACAAAGGAGGAATCGCGTAAAAATTGCCTGTTCGTAGGTTTAGCCTTTCTCGTCGTTCTTGGCACCTTCTTATCCGTCATAGTGAGTGTAATCTGCACAAGATCAAATGTAGTGGTAGTCGGCCAATATGCAAAGGTAAGAAGCAACCAGACTGTGATCTGTTAGGGGCTATGTTAATCATATATAGGATGCCAAAAGAGAAAGATTAAGTGCGTCTATCGAGATGATGATAGCACGCGTCCGGATAAAAGTCACAGCCCTAGTGGGGCAACCTTAGAGGCTCGTGACGGGGACGATGAGGGACTTACGAGGGAGGCTCGTGACGGGGACAATGAAGGACTTTCGAGGGAGGCAACAGTTCTGCGGGTTCAAGTACCGCCGATTCATGCTATTCGAGCCCCAGAGTTCTATGCCTCCCTAAACGAGCACTTTGAGACTTTCAGTGGCAGGTCGGCTGCGAACCTTCATGCAGGCCCTCCCTGCGGTTCCCCAATAATGTTACACATGACCCCACCAGCTATCCTCCAGTCGCAGTCTCCAGAGCCAATTCTTCGGCCACGTATAGACTCTCATGACTACACCCGAATTCGAATCCCTTATTTTCGGTGGTTTGGACCCACTGGCATAGTCCCTGGGTTCACAAAGGTCCTCGTAGATCTAAGGCAGACAGGATCGGAAAAGTCTTCTTCGGTTACCTCTTCTCCAGAACAAACTGTGTATCCAGCTACTCCACATTCTCGGACAGAAGATAACCTACGGAATTCCGTTCGGTCGGACTTAGGAGAACAGAACGAGACCCAATTATTTGATGATGAAGATGAGATGGTTCCAAACGCGGAAATCCTCGGACATCTTCTCCCGATATTTTTCGATTTCTTTGGCTCTCATTTCCCGTTCTATCAAAAAGACCGTTTCATGGAATTAGTGAGACAGAAGTCTGTGCCGGCGGTACTGCTCAATAGCATGTGCGCCCTGGGTTCCCGATTTAGTAACCATCCGCGCATTCGGCGCAATCCGTTATATCTTTGTGGGGAGTTATTTGCGAATAAAGCAAAGCAGATTATAGTTGTTTTGCTCGCTGTTCCAAGTTACGATCTTGTTGCGAGCTTGCTTATGCTGAGTTGGTATGAGTTTGGTTGCAATCGAGATGTTGGCTTCTGGATGTACACAGGAATGGCTATCAGGATGGCGCAAGATCTCGGCATGCATAAAGGCAACGGCGGAGAAGACCAAAATGGAGAAGTGTCTACAGAGGACGCTTTTTTATCGGAGGACACGAGAACGCCTCGAGAGAGCGGAGAAGACGGCAAAGTTGACGAGGATGAAAATGCCATGCAGTTGAACTTGTTTTGGTCAATCTACTTTATTGATCGAATAATCTCTCTTGGTAAGACTTGTCATTATAACCTGTTATTTATTGTCCTAATATAACGGTATAGGCACCGGTCGACCTCTCACTCTAAGAGATGAGCAAATTTCATGTCCTCTACCCCCGGAATGGGCCTCGCAACTCAACAAATCCACCGTGCCGAGTCCGTTCCCGCACATGATTCGCATCATGACGATACAGGGAAAAGCGAACGAGGAGATATCGACAATTCAACAACAAAAAGATCTCACCCCCTCGAAACGAAGCACTTTGTTTTCACTCCAAGATCAAATCATTCATATATACACGAACCTTGATCCCCGATTGACCTTCAATGTAAGCAACTTTCGGAATTCTGTTGCCTTGGGCTACGGCGGCTCCTTTCTGCTCCTGCATGTCTGGTTTCACGCCGTTATAATTACCATTCACCGGCCAGGCTTGATGTTCGGAAAGAACACTCTTGCACACACTCTCGGACCAGAAAGTTTAGAGGTATCAATGAGCAGTGCAAACACCATCACATCGATGGTAACTTTGGCAGAGCTTATCGACGACAAGACGATCACCGGTTCGCCTTTTCTTAATCAAGCAATATATATTGCAGCACTCGCATTTATTGCAGAATCAGAGATGCACGGAAAACACTTGACGGCCACACCAGAACTCAACGACCAAAGAAACGAAACACCACGGACAGATGGCAGCATGCCATCTCAGTACAACTTTCTGGCGCAAGGCCTAGATAGTGGCCATACTGCTCCAACAATATCCACAGAACCAAGCAGCCAACTTCCCGATCAACCCTCTCTGGCAAACGCAAGCGCAGCATCCCAATTCAACCACCTTCCATTCGACGAACGCCTCAATTCATCTTTCGATACATTACCTGCACCGCCACTATGCAAGCCTGCAGCATCGATCAGCCTCCTTCAATTTGCCTCCAAAGGGAACTATGAGACCTGCCTCAACACCATCAAGACATTGAAGTGTGTTTGGCGCGGCATCGGCTGGATCCTCAGCACCATGGAGCAAAAGGCCAAGGGCATAGTGCAAACCGACCCGTCTGAAGAAAGCGTTGACCCAGAAGCGGAGATTGATCTCAGTGATGCAGCTATGCTCCAGAGGCTTCTAGCCGTCAAGAGTGGTCGATCAAGCAAGGGGACGAGTATGTCGCCCTCAGTCTTGTATTCAGCTCGTCTAGCGACTGAGACGGGCGAAGCGTGGGGAATAGGTAGGAATCAGGCGTGTACTTATGGGCTGGCTCAGAATGGGGTTGGAATTGGAGAGACCTGGGTTGATCTAACATGGCTGGATTCTTTAGATCAAGAATGTGCCATATATGGGTACCCTAATCCCATTGGGGCCAACCGGATTTACATTCAGTAATGTGGACTGCCCAGTAAAAGCATTTCGTAGATAAGATGGGCTCGGCATTATTGAAAACAGTACTTGAGAAGACGGCCTTGCAAAACTGCTGACCGTACAGCTGTCCGCCAATGATCGTCGGGTAACGACCCGATTAATTTATGGCTTTTCCGACTAAGTTAGTATCCGAGAGATTCCACTCTAAGCTTCTCCTTCTATACTGTATCAATAAAACTATATAGGCTCGGTGCACGTATATAGCATCTGCGGGGCCTCGGAAGCTCGATGCAGTTAGAGTAATTACATTCCAATCAATAGAAAGTTGGATCAAAAGCACTGGTTATATATATTGTTAGATGTGACGGAACCGGACACCTCGAATGCTCCTGGATCACCATCCAAATAATTACTACGTGGGAAAGATATTTTTATCTAGTGATTCATATGACGATTTCAAAGAGATAAAACATGTCGCTTCCTATGTCTTGCGAGGTATCTTATGGCCTTGAACCTCACTATTATACACCCCAATCCCACATACCTAGCTAACCCACCTACTTCCTAAAGATCCAGTCCCTCCATGAGCTGGCCCGCCAACGATTCGAGTTCTTCCGCGTGCCCAAGACTACCCTCCAAGATGGCGGTTTCATCATATTCGACGAGTGCTTCCGGACCATCGTAGGTAAGGCTCCGACCATTGAAATCATATCGGAGAATGCTGCGTACCCGTTCGCCCACGAGGCAGGCGTGTATATGCCCTCCACCGGCAACATATTCATTACGAGCAACCTTTTGTGTTCCGCAGGGAAGAAGATACAAATTTCAAAAGTCGTACCGAACGAAACAGGAGCTTATTCCTGCGAGGAAATCGAGCCTGGGATTTCAAATGCCAACGGCGGCGTGAACTACAAAGACGGCGTACTGTTCTGCGAGCAAGGGAGCCTGACGGAGCCAGGAGGTCTGGTATACATGGAAGCTGCGCCGCCATACAGGACGGAGATAGTGGTCAGCAATTATGTGGAGTTCTCACTCTATGTCCGGGGCGGCTGCACGTGTTCTGCCGCCGCTGCCCAATCTCTACAACCACCACGCGAAGGATCATATTTTTCCTAATTAGGAAATAGATAGCTATAGCTACCCTCTGAGCTTAGCTCAGGGGTATTATTACACATATATAGTAGTTACAGTAGCTAGATTAGTAAGAATATGCATTCACGGATCACTGCTCTGGGCCCTACTATTCTACGTTACAACCGCTACCTACGCCCAAGCTCAACAGGTTATGAGCCCGGAACGCAAAAGCGTTCTATAACTAGAAGAAGGCTCTATTTTGAGCCAGGTGATCCTCCGCGGCCAGGAATTAGAAACCCTGACCGAAACCGCCGACGCCAGCAGCATCACTGGCCGTCATGTCGACGGAACGCTTTCTGGCTAACTTGAAGAGCCAGGAAAAGCTCAAGGGCAGCGCCAATTACCTCTCATGGAAGAGGCGGATTGAGCAGACGCTTGCCCAAGCCGGCGTACTCGAATACGCTCTTGGCATCGAAAAGGGGGTGAAGCCGATTACCTTCCTCCCGAATGAGAAACTCGGCATCGGCAGTAAAGAATCGATATATATCATCTGGTTTACTGGCAACGCCCATGCCTATTCAATTATTAAGGCCACATGCGGATCGGAAACAGTCGAAACCATCCAACTTACTGTTGACGCTGCCGAAGCCTGGAAGCTCCTCCAAAATCGATACGAAGGGAAGGGCAATTTCGTTCTCACGAAAGGCTTCGATGACTGGCACGCTCTATCACTCGATCCAGAGGATATTGCCGCCTTCAATATACGTTTCAAGAACATCAACTCGCAGTTATTAGGGGCCGGGCTCGATGTCCCCCCAGTAATGTCGATGCTGCACTACCTAAACGTTGTGCAAGCTACGTTTCCGAATTGGGCGGACAAATACAGGGGCAAAATGAGAAAATATCAACCCGGAAGCATGCCTACAATTGAAAAGCTCGATGATCTGATGGATCGTCTGCTTGAAGAAAGCCGCGCCCACACTGTTGCAAACGATAGAGCCGTCGCTCTGTACGGGAATCAACCGCCAAAAAGGGGCGGGCATACCGGACGAACGGGCGGACGCGGAGGCGGAAGAGGAGGAGCACGACAAGCCTCAGCCTCAAGACCGCGAGAGTCCTGCGATTACTGTGGGCGTGATAGGCATTCGGAGGCTAAGTGCTGGAAGAAGCACCCAGACTTGAAGCCGCCATATATCAAAGCCATTGAGGCTGCTCGGAAACCCGAGGCGATTGCCCTAATAGCGGCCTTCGTTACAAACGGCTTTTCGAAACGGCCAGACTGGATCCTTGACACAGGGGCAAGTCATCACATGTGCAATGACCGAGCGCTGTTTGAAAATTACGCTCCGAACGGCAGCTCAGAAATGCCAATTGATACAGCAGCAGGGCCAACTCGAGCAGAAGGGATTGGTGCCGTTCGTCTCAAATTGATCACGTCTACGGGAATGGAAAAAGAGGTGCGATTGGAACAGGTTTACCACCTGCCAGAGCTCTCAGTTAACCTACTCTCGGCGAATCGAATTGGGCAAAAGGGTTTCTACATTGATGGATTAACCCATACTATTCGAAAGCGGCCAACGGGCGAAGAGCTATGTGCCTTCGTAGAAACCAGCTCCCACATGAGAATCCTGACAGCAGATGTACGAGTGCAAGCCTTTGCCGCCAGCACTCGAAAACTGAAACCAGAGCCAATCCAACTCTGGCATCGAAGACTTAGAAGAGCTATGTGCCTTCGTAGAAACCAGCTCCCACATGAGAATCCTGACAGCAGATGCACGAGTGCAAGCCTTTGGCGCCAGCACTCGAAAACTGAAACCAGAGCCAATCCAACTCTGGCATCGAAGACTCGGGCACCTTGGCACGGATAATGTCATCCGTACAGCCAATTCTACAACTGGTATAGTCC
>JPKC01001220.1:0-38179 GCA_000750925.1 Pseudogymnoascus sp. VKM F-4518 (FW-2643) | reverse complement strand
TTTAGTGTTTTGGTGGGCAACTCGCTCGGGTGGGCAACTCGCATGTGAAATACGTTATCCTTTATCTATTGCAGAATATAATTTCCTCGCTATTTGCCATTGCCCCCCAAACTCCAGTAACCAAACCCTCTTCTCTCTCATTTCACCTCCATCTACCTCCTTATAACCCCAAAGTCTGGTGCGCAACCATCTCCCTATACGCCTCACTCCTCCCCACCAACTCCTCGTGCCGTCCCCCTTCCACCACCACCCCTCCATCAATAACAAAAATGCAATCCGCCCCTCTAACAGTCCTCATCCGATGCGCCACCGCCACCACTGTGACCGCCTTCGTCGCACCCTCCAGCGCCGCCTGCAACCCCGCCTCACTCTCCGCATCCAACGCACTCGTACTCTCATCCAACAGCAGCAACCTCGGCTTTCTCACCAGTGCCCTTGCAATAGCAAGTCGTTGCATCTGTCCCCCCGAGAATTGGTTTCCGCGCGGCCCGCACGGCGTCTCGTATCCGAGCGGCAACGCCATAATGGTATCGTGGATGTGCGCGAGGCGGCTGGCGGCTTCGATGTCGGCCATGCTAGGGATAGTGCCGGGACGTGCTCCAATCTCTAGGTTGAAGCGTAGGGTTCCCTCAAAGAGAGCGCTGTGCTGGGGGACGAGCGCAATGACGTCGCGGAAAGAGGGAGGTGCGCGCGCGATATCACGGCCGTCGATGGCGACGCAGCCCATTGAGGGGTAGTAGAAGCGTTCAAGTAGGGAGATGATGGTTGATTTGCCGGCGCCGGAGGGGCCGACGAGGGCCACGAAGCTGTTGGCCGGGATGGTGAGGGTGAGGCCTTGGAGGACAGGGATGGAGGGTCGCGAGGGGTAGTTGAAATGCACGTTCTTGAAGTGGATGGCGGCACCGCGGGGAGCGTTTAGATAACTAGAGCCAACCTTCTCGTCATCTACGTCCGCTCCAGCTTCTGCGTCCGATTCGTCGCTGCCACCGATGTTCTTCGGGTTCTTATGGAAATTCGACTGCCCGCTCTCGCTAGGCTTCGACTGGAGCAGTGCAAGCACTCGTCCAGCTGACACCGTGGCCTTCGAGACATCCGGCGCCAGGGATAGAAGCTGGCCGCAAGACTGCGCCGAGAAAAGTAGAGCGGGAAGCGTGGTAAAGAATTGCGTTGGAGAATACAGGCCCGCGACAATCTGGCGCGAACCCCACCAATAGGCGAGAGCGTAGACGAGGTTACCAATACTATAAGCCATCGCCAACCAGAAATTACCATGGGCAATAGCTTTTAGAGTCGCCTTATAAGGCCCACGTAGCGAGCGCTCATAAACATGCAACGTCTCGTCTTCAAGAGAGTACGATGCAATAGTGGTCATCGAACCCACCGCCTCTGTCGCGAGGCCAACAGACGACGTAAATGCCTTCTGGTGGCGAGAATGGAACGACGCCGCGATGCGGAGGCGCAGGTAACCCGATGCCAGCAGTATGGGAATCATCGACAGCAGAACAACGGCAATCTTCCACGCCACGATATGCGCGAGCACAATACCTGCAATCATGTTGATCAAGATGGCTAGGATAACACCGAGAATCGTGCCAGTCAGACCGGCCATCGCATTCGCATCGCTACTAATATATGCGAGCAGCTTGGCGGGCGTGCGCTCCTCCTCCTCATGCCATTGGATATCCTGGCGGAAGAGAAAGCGCAGACAAAGGATACGGACGCGGGTCAGCATCTTCTCGGCGACGCGGCCGAAGGAGGCGGTAGAGATCATGTTTGCACAGAACTCTATGAGTGCTAGGACGAAGAACATAAGACCGAAGAATGCGCCCTTGGAGCTGATGCTGGAGGGTTCCTTGCAGGCTGACAGCTCGCCGACCGTCTGTCCGAAGATGACCGCCTCGGCGCTGTAGGAGCCGCCGACAATGATTGCGGCACAAACACCGAGGAGAATGAAGCCGATATATGGCCGTCCCATGATCAGGACGCCTTTAAGGTTAGAGATATGGGGTCTCTCTAGCTTCGATTCCTCGGGTTTCTCTGAGGCACCATCGAGAGGCAGTTCAACCAGCGTATCTTTCGACAATCCGTACGCGTTCACCTTATCAGCAGACGCAATATCCAACGACATATTCCGCGACGAAGTCGCATCATCCGCCACCGTCCCGGCATTCTGCAACCTCACCATAGTCGCAAACGGTCCATCCCCAGCAAGCAGCTCCGCATGAGGCCCTTGCTCGATGATACGCCCGTCGCGCATAACAATGATGTTGTCCGCCTTCTTAATCGTCGACAACCTATGTGCAATCGTAATCGTAGTCCGACTCGAGTCCGTTACCCTCTCCAGCGCCTCCTGCACGATCCTCTCGCTAATAGAATCCAGCGACGCCGTCGCCTCGTCCAGGATCAAAATTGAAGGCTGTCTAATCAGCGCGCGCGCAAGGACAACGCGCTGTTTCTGGCCACCTGATAGCTGACCCCCAGTCGAGCCAACCGAGGTTGCGAAGCCATACTGGAAATTCTCGATGAAGCGCAGAGCGTTGGCGTCCTCGGCCGCGGCTACGGCAAGCTTGTAGATCTGCTGCGTCTCCGGTGAGCTGTTGTTCAAAACCTCCTCCAGTGTTTCGCCGGCCCGTACCCGCGTGACAAAGTCGATTAGGCTGTCGTCGACGAGCGCGCCCTGGAGCTGGGCATGTTCCGCACTGGGAGAGTTGATGAGGCCGTGCGCAATGTTTTCAAGAACAGATCGGTCGAATAGCGATGAATTCTGGGCGACGGTGCCGATGTGACGCCTAATGCTACGCACATTGACGTCGCGAAGGTTGTGGCCATCGATCAAGACTTCGCCAGAGACAGGGTCGTAAAGCCTCCCGATCAGTGCAGCCAAAGTCGACTTTCCACTCCCTGATAGTCCTACAATTCCCGTATGCTTGTTCGCTGGGATAACCAGAGACAAGTCATGGATGACAGGCACATCCGCGCGAGACGGATAGGCAAAACCGACATTTCTCAGTTCAATCTCGCCCGCAACAGCCGGGAGAACGAGCCCCTCATCCGACGTTCCATCAATCCTTGACGGGCGATCAATAGTGTCAATGACCCTCCCATACGAGACTGCCGCCGTCGCAAACAGCTGCAAAAATGGTGCCACTTGACTGATAATAAAAGATGCTATCACGTGTTAGTCCCGCCCCATAGCAAACCCCCACGCAAATAGGAGCACTCACCATCAACCAGGATGAAAATAACGGTATAAACCGCCCCCACGCTCGTTCCGGTCGTGTTACTCGCTACCGCATCAGCAATCTGTTTCGATCCTTGCCAAAATGCTAGCGCATTCGCCGAGTATGCAATAAAGTATAGCAAGCCCAGCTGAATGGAACTGACTATCGACTTCTTGATGCCTTGCACCTGCGCCTTACTCAGATGCTCCGCAAACATGCTCTCGAGGCGCGCGTTAGCGCCAAATGCATGCACGATGGTCATGTTGCCCAGTCCCGCACTAGCAACCCCGGTTGCGGCTGCGACATGGTCCCCTCCCGCGCTGGCGTACTTCTTAACCCAGTGGCCGCCCCCGAGGGCCATGAGGAGGAAGCCGGGGACAATGGACATGAGCATTCCTGCGAGCGCGGGGGCTTTGATAAAGGCGACGATGTAGGCGGCGACGAAGTAGGAGAAAGACGAGATGCAAATGCCGACCTTCTCACAGGTTCCGGTCTGGATGGCCTGTAGGTCGGCATCAAGGCGGGAGGCTACCTCGCCTGAGGCGAGGGTGTCGAAGAAGGCAAGCTCCTGGCGCAGGATGGCAGTGAGGTACTGTTTGCGTAGTCGCCGAACGAGGCGCTCTGAGAGGATGCTCCAGCACGAGGTGTGTGCATAGATGAGGACAAAGTTTGCGATTGTGACGTAGACGACGAGGAGGACTTTGTGCTGGATAGCGGCCGTGAGTCCAAAGCTCGAGGCATCATCCGCGGCACACTGCGTGCTATCCAGATTATCAACGAGCTCACCGAAGAGGATTCCGAGCAGTGGGAACGGCACGCCAGCTCCTAAGGCAGCGGCAGTGCCGAGGCCTAGAAGCACCCAGTCGAAGGGCTCCGCCCCTGAACGGAACAACAGATCCCAGTACGACGGGCCCTTTTTAGCCGCTGGGGCATCCTTCTTCTCCTGCCGCCTAAACACAGGCATTCGCAGCGCGCGTGAAAAGATTCCGCTGCTCTTCATCCCCGTCTCGAGCCCGATTGCCGCCGCGGGCGGCGTAGACACTTCAACGGCAGCCATTGTCCAACTGCAGTCTCGATATCCCCGTACAAGGTATGCAGGAAAGACGATGGATGAAGGAAGCGCCACGACGGGAGGAAGGGCGTCGAGAGAGAATAGGGTGTGTGCGGTGGGGACGCCCACACTAGACAACGCGCCATCTGATAATATCCCCTCCCCCCCGCTACCCCCCGACAACCCCCGTCCCGACTGCCGCTGGGTATCCGTATTCGGCTTGGGAGCGTCATCGGGACCCTCCCTCGTTCGGGGCTCTATCCCCAGCTCCTTAGTGCTGGATGGTTCGGAGCTAGAGGTGGTGGTTCACATGTGCTGTGCGTGCAGCCGAGCCCAGGATGAGCCAACGGCAACACAAAGACTGACTGTCACATACTGACCGACTGGTCGGCATTGGTCTCCCTTTCCAGCTCTGGGCAATTCACAAGCATGCAGGCGGGCAGGCGTGCAGATCTGCACCTCGCATCTAATATACGACTTGCGAGAATACCCGTCCTCTGGGCATGGGCACGCCTTCCCTCCTGCAAGCTCCCCCCCGCATCACCGTCGGCGAAAACATCTTTTCTTCTCCGCCCACCAGGCTAAATGATCTGATAAGCCGGGCATCTTCATCTCCCCCACTTAGTCTACAGTAGCCGGCGAACGTGGTCTTGGAGAAAGGAGGATGCACGGCAGTGAGTGGTTGGGCGCGGGTCGCGGTGGTGGGTTCGCGCTGGAATTTTGTCGTCCAGTGGAGCTGAGAGTCGGTATTTGGTATTTGGTGTGGTGGGGCAAAGTTTCATCGCCCATCTGATTAGATTATGTCTCCACCCCTTTGATCTGTTGGGTACTCAGCGGCGCTGCTTTAAGGGATAGGGGAACTTAGATGATGGGCTTGGTGAGTAGGGCTTTTGTAGTATTTACGAGATTTGTTTAAATGGGATTCGGCGATATTTTGTTGAGCGCAAACGAGTTGCTAAACTATGGAAATGGGGTTGTGGATGGTGGATGCAAGGAGAAGCACTCTAGGAAGGTGGGAGGTGGATCTGCACCAAAAGCGGGGCATCTCCTCTTTCCTGTTGATCTGATAATTCTCTGACGCAGTCAACGGGTCCCGTCGCGTCGGCAAAAGCGACACACCAGAGCCGACCATGCAGCAAGCACATAAGAAAAACAAAATAAATCACCCTCATGTCACATTTCGTATTTCATATTTCATTCAAATTGTAGATAGGAAACAAATGATGAGATATGGAAATCCGATCTACTTATTGCCGCTGCCTTTATGACGCTTTTATCTGACGCATATATCTAGAATATTATAATATCCCATAACAAATTCCCTCCCATACTAAATCCCAAATAAGGCCTCATCGATCGCTTTAAACTCCTTTACCTCCCGGCTTTGGGCCGTTCGTGTCTCTCCGCCATTCCTCTCTACCACAGAGCCTCTATCTTCCCCCAAAAATCCTCTATGCAGCATAAATTAAAAACCTCCAACCCAACCCCAACTCCAGCCACCACCCCTCACATAGCCTTCGCACTCAACTGCTTCCCTTCCTCGTCCCGTTTTGGCAGTTCAAACGGCTCCGCCAATTTCAAATACTTCCAAACAACTAAAAAAACAACTCATTAGCACTCCCATCTAACAACCCACCCCCACGAAAGAACTCACCTGTCAACCCCAAATCCTCGCCAAACGATGCCTTCAGCTGCTCCTCCCCCGCCGCAACATTGTCCGCGTAATATGTAGCAGCCTTCTTCCCGACCGCAAGTGCGATCATGGGTTCCACGGAGGGCGCGTCGGCGAGCTTCGTGTCGGTGCCACCCTCGGCCCGCACCATCAGCTGATGCATGTTGGCGATGGCGATCTGGGCGAAGAACATGGCGGCTCCGCAGCGCTTGATGCCCGTCCAGGACATGATATCGCCGGCTGCGAAGTGGTATTCGGCGTTGGGGACGGTGGGGGGGAATTGGAGTCTGGAGGTGTGTTAGCACATTTTTACTTCATGAGGTAGTGGGGATGCCGACTGAGGGGTGACGGCGATGAAGCCTTCGTGGTCGAGGGCCGATGCTGGGGCGTATGTGGAGGTGGTGACAGGGCGAGAGATTGCCCAGATGACCTTCCCGGCGCGCAGGGTCTTGCCGCTCTTGAGGCGAACGGTGAAGCCTGTGTCGGTTGGGCTATCGGGTTCGGAACTGACGACGCGCTCGCCGAGGATGGTCTCGACACCTTGCTCGTGTAAGAGGCCGAGAGCAACATCTTTGAATTTATCGGGCAGTGGCTCGCCGCTTAAGACGTGGTCATGGGAGTGGATTAGTTTGATCGATTTGTCTGGGAAGCATAGTTTCAGCTCAGCAGACATCTCGACCCCAACGGCCCCTGTGATAATAGTTAGCTGGATGAATCATGGTAGGCGGGGACAAGGCAACGAACCGCCTCCAACGATCACGATGCTCTCCGATACAGAGCGTATGTCGCTAATGTGTGACTTGCACTCCTCAAGGTACTTCTCTCTGAAAATAGACTGCGGCACGGAAGGATGTTCTCTGCGGAGACCAGAGCAGCAGATGGCATAGTCGTATTCGACAATCGAGGTATGGCCGGTAGAGTAAGTAATCGTCGCCGTCTTCGACGAGCAATTGAGCTTCGACACGCTGCCCTGGACAACGCGGATTGAAGGGTGCTGAATAGCCTTTACATCAGCATACTTCCTCCATGCCTTCTCTCCGTACGCCTCGTCCGCTAACGCGAGCGGCGATCCGATAGTATGATCTATTTGTGGTGGTGTTAGAATAGATCGTATGCAAGATGATCAGATAAGATACGGGATTGGAGCGAGACTTACAAAACCCGTCCCTCTCATCGACCATCGTAATCTGCACAGGTGACTGCAGCGGCTTGCCCGTGACCGGTGGCAACGGAACAGATGTTGGACGGTGCTCTCCTCCATTTGCCAGCTCCAAAAGATGGATCACAGCGCTCAGCCCGGCGTACGCGCCGCCGATGACCAGGACTCTGTTCTGTGGCTTCTCGACGACATTCTCGGGCACGACCTGGACCATCTCGGCCGGCGCCGGCTCCTCCTTGCTAAATAAAAAACCCATGGTAGATTGGCTCTGATTGGGATGGTGTGAAGTGATGTGGAAGAAGAAAAACAGGAAAGAAGCAAGACAGATAATGAGGGTAGGACAAGTCAGCCGGAGTGGAAGGTGTACTGGAGCCATGAAAGATGGCCATGAGCTGGCATCTTAAAGCAAGCCACGGCCCCTCTGGCTCATACATACTAAAGTACATCGGCTGTACAGAACTCCGTGGAGTACTCCGCACCGTACTCGGCACGGTATAACTGAACCACGTTGGAACATGGAACATGGTAGCCAGCCCATGTCCTGGCGGGTCGGAGGGGCCTGTCTGACTTGGCCCATCTGATAAGATCAATCATTGGAGGTTAATTATCTGGGAGCGGATACAGTGATTGCCGCTCTAAGGAATGGGAAGAGGAAGGAAGGAGTAGGGCGGCCCATTGCAGCTGCCAAGAGCCGTCCGTTGTCGGAGTGTCGGCGTAAGCAGTGCAAGTCCACACCACATTAGTATTAAGATGAAGAGGGAAGGAGCGACTGGGCAGCAGCCAAGGCGGTAAAAATGGAAGGAACGTTGGGAATGGTGTAATGTTTGCAATAGCGGCGACCCATCATGCACTTCGTACTTCGTATGTATGTGTGTAGAGTAGTACAGTACTATACAATATAGCACGGGGTGGAGTGGAACTGCTCAATCCGAGTACGGTCTATGGCCCATAGTTTATGGTCATACCCTATGTCTAGGTATGGTCAATTTGGGCTGAAACCCTCTAGTATCGAGGGAGGAAACATCAAACATGCCTCGTCATCCTGATGTTGTCTTTACTATGGCGACGCACTCACCGTCGCTTTCCGAGATCGCCCTATTTTACTGTACATCTTTTTTATCTAATCAGATTGCGCTGTCAAAGCGCCAACACGCCAAGGATGGGCTAACGATGATGAGGAGCGGAGACACGACTTATTGGGAGCCAACAACTTCTTGTCTCGGGGATACCAAAGCAATAGTATGGTAGAGTTCTTCCCTGCTCCTTGGCAAATTGCAATAACAAAAGTCTTGGCAGGGAGATGGTCGTCGCGTTAGAGTTATCAGATCCGTCGAAAGCTGGCGAGTGGCTTTTGGTGGTTTTTGACGGTTTTGGTGGGTGACACGGCCATGGATGCCGCATTATCAGATGGGAGGGTCCATGTACGCTCTTGGTTAGCCAGCGCCCATGGGTTACTACCCTTGGGCAGGTATCCATCGGTATCCATCAATCCTTTGCGCCACATGGGCATCTGGACTGTCTGGGTATATCTCAAAGCCACAATGATGGTCGCTGGAGAGGAATTGGCTGGCTGTTGGATAGCCGCGGCCTTTGCCTTTGGCCCGTATGTACATACAGCTACTCGTATGATGGCATGTTCGGAGCATCACACACCGACGCAGCGAGTCCGACGGTAATCCGCGCAACAACATCCCCGGACTATTAATCGTGAACGCACATGGTAAACAATCCATGCCATCCACAGGTCCTTCCATGGGGGGTTGGCTTGTCTTCTCGTCCCAAACCCATCTTATATCCGGTCATTTCCTCCTCGTTGTCGCGGATCCTGACTAAATTGAAGTAGACCGGCGACCCTTACCTTTGACATACTCTAGTACGAGTATAGGCCCATCCTCACCTCATGCCACCATCATGTCCGACTATCGTACGGGCCTTTCCCGACACCATGGCACCATGGGACCCATCTGTAGCATGGCATACCTTACATATTCTTAAGCTGTTGATTCCCCCCCTGTCTCCGAGTCCAAACGCAAACGGACGACTCTCCAAACTTCCTGCGATAGACGCGCCCAAAGATGAAGTCGGGCATTTTATCTCGCTTTATTGGTGGAAAGGATGTCGAGCCAATGGCACCCTTGCCTGATGCGGTCGATTGCGAGGTTGCCTCTCCCTCTGAGAAGACTGAGAAAGTTCTTACACCTACGCAAGAAGGCGAGCCGAGTTCTGACAATGAGGTGCCATCCGAGATTGCCGCAGAGGGTGTTAAGAAAGTCGAGGCCATTGTGCTTGTCTGGACCAAGAAGGAGCTATACGCCGCATATTCCTGGTAAGCAATTTTGCGGCCACAATGACGGAGTTGCATGCTGATGTGTACTCGCAGTATATTCCTCGTATTTTTCGTAAACTCGCTCCAGCAGCAGATAACTTCAAATCTATTGCCTTATGTCATGTCCGACTTCTCCTCGCACTCCCTAATTCCTGTCACAGGAATCGTGTCTCAAATTCTCGGCGGCGTTCTCAAGCTTCCCATCGCTCAGCTTATCAACATCTGGGGCCGTCCGCAGGGCCTCATTGTCATGGCCACTTTCTGCACCATAGGCCTGATCTTGATGTCCGTTTGCAATAACGTCCAAACTTACGCTGCTGCGCAGTGCTTCTACTGGGTCGGCTACAATGGCATAGGCTTTGTCCTCGACGTCTTCATCGCCGATACCTCCAACCTGCGCAATCGAGCACTCGCCTTCGCATTTTCCACTGCGCCCTACATCGTTACCACGTGGGCTGGTCCAAAGGCTGCCGATTCATTCTACCAGAATAGCACCTGGAGGTGGGCTTTCGGGTGTTTCTCGATCGTCACCCCCATAGTCATCCTCCCACTCCTCTATATCCTCTTCTCCAATCAAAGAAAGGCAGCCAGGGTCGGTCTTATTCAGAAGAGGGACAGCGGGCGCACTCTAAGAGAGTCTCTTTGGCACTACTTCATCGAATTTGATGGTACGTATTTCCTCCGCCCTCATATCATGATTGTCAGGCTTTAACTCTCCTAGTCATCGGCATCCTCCTCATCTCTGCCGGCTTCGCACTCTTCCTTCTCCCATTCTCTCTCGCCGGCTCCCAAACAGACAAATGGGCCGCCGCCTCCACAATCACAATGCTCGTCCTGGGCGTGGCTCTCCTCATCGCCTTTGGTTTATACGAGAAATACCTCTCTCCCCGCTCCTTCATCCCATTTCATCTTATCACCAACCGCACCGTCATCGGTGCCTGCGGCCTCTCTGCTGTATCCTTCGCCTCATTCTACCTCTGGGATAACTACTACATCTCCTATCTACAGGTCGTGCACCAGTTGAGCATCACCAACGCCGGCTACGTCTTCAATATCTTCTCTATCGGCTGCTCTTTCTGGGCCCTCGTTGTCGCCGCTGCCATCCACTACACGGGGCGTATCAAACCCCTCGCGCTCTATTTCGGCGCACCCCTCAACCCTCTCGGCGTCGGACTCATGATCCACTTCCGCCAGCCGGCACACCACATCGGATACGTCGTCATGTGCCAGATCTTCATCGCCTTCTCCCGTGGTACCCTTGTCATCTGCGAGGAGATGGCTGCCATGGCCGCCGTAAAGCAAACGGACGTCGCGGCTACCCTAGCTGTGCTCGGGCTATCTTCAGCAGTCGGTGCTGCCATCGGGTCATCGATGGCTGGTGCAATATGGACGAATACGCTGCCCGACGCGCTGGCGGCGATTCTTCCGGAGGCCGAGAAGGCGCGTGCGGGAGAGATTTATGGGAGCTTGAAGGAGCAGCTGGAGTTTGAGTGGGGGAGCGAGGCGAGGATGGCGATCGTGCAGGCCTATGGAATTGCACAGAAGCGGATGACGATTGCGTCGACATCGGTGGTTGTGCTGATGTTTGTGTGTATTATTGTGTGGAAGGATTATAGGGTCAAGGATATGAAGAAATCGAAAGGGATGTTGTTTTAAGTGTTGAAAAGGTGCCCGGGAGGAGGTTGTCTGGAGATGGCGAAGGGTGCGGCATTGATGGGTAGGTAAAAATTACGCAAGAGTTCATTTGAGATGATAGTTTACAAAAATCAGTGTTCGGCAGATCGTATCCGGATCTGATCCGTAGCCCTCACGGGTAAGATCATGATCCGTCTGACGTCTGACGGATAGATACGGGTTATATCCGGATCTTAAGGATAATGAGGCTTAAAATATATAAATAGAATAGAATAGAATAACTATATAACTACTCTTCCCTCTCGTCATCAGCATCTTCGGCTTCGCTTTCTTCCACTTCTAGTATATGACCCCAATCTCGTAAGCAAAGTAAATATCGAAGCGTTTCAGGTGAGAGCCTGTTCCTTTTCGTGAGAATATCAGCTCCATTACTGAAGACCCGTTCTGATGGAGCTAATGTTGCAGGAATCGCCAAGTGGTCTCGAGCAATTGCAGCAATAATTAGATACTGATATTGCTTTGCCGCCCAATATTTGAGAATATCTGTTGCTGGACCTAGCCGGGGCTCAACAAGCCAGCGCTTCTATTCTGGTTCTTGGTAAATACTATAAGAGATATATAAATCGTCGGTAGAGTTAGGTTCTATAGGTAATTGTGGTAAATCGGCCTCAGCGTCCCTCTTCTCTTCTTCAAGATAGTATTAGCGGTCTCTATATTAAATAAAGACATCATGGAACTGCTGCTTAACTCGATTCCGTTTGACTTCTTCAGTACTACTCAGCCAAAGACTGTTAAATACGTTAAGATTCATACGTGGATTACAAATTGTAGCTACCCCTAAATGACTCCATCGTTGATTTGTAGCAAGCGTATAGTAGTCATTAAGCTTCTTATAAGCAGCGATACAAGCTAGGCCAATTGTTAATGATATACCAACCTCCTTCTATAGAGCCTCGAGCTTCTTTATCATCTTTAGATACTAAGGAATTGCAAAGTTGAGCGTTAGATATGAGCTTGCTTGTAGCTTTTGCAACGGCTTAACGAATATGTAGAAGAAATTCCGAAGAGCGTAGAGTGTTATCTAATCCTCTAGTATAAGAGCAATATCTCTCATACTTAGATCCATTTGCTGAGTAGCACAGATCGCTGTAATCGGCGTCTGCAGCTTAATAACGGTTGAAACCATTTCGTACGTTGAGTTCCACCGGACTAGCATATTAAGTGATAATTGTAGCTTCTTAAGACCAGCTGCAACAGTCTGCCTTTAAAGAGCATCTTTCCATTGCCTTCAATTTCAGAAGACGTAGATATGTCTTCGTAGCTTACCAAGGGTATTCTTTACTTCAATATTGCTTTCGGAGCTTGTTGGAATCTGCGCAGCTCCTTGCTTATACCGATAACTCTCAGCTTGCTTAGCAGGGGCTGCTTTCAAAGTCTTAAGAGCGTCTTAAACAGCAATATTAATGATATGGGCTATACACTGTACATCTCCTTCCTTAACTCTAAACGTCCACAGCTGTTGTGTCGTCACTTCCTAGTCTCTGGCTATTTTCTCATATTCCGCAAGCATAACAGTATTAGCTGAGGCGTTATCTCTTGTACAGGTAAAGACAGCTCCTGTAATACCCATATTGTCTGTTACGATAGCTAATTGTTGAGCTAGATATTCGCCGCTATAGATTGGCTCTTAAAGATGTACGACGTCGAGTACTTTAGATTTCTGTTGCCATTTATCGTTGATCCAGTGTGCTGTAATAGCAGCGTAGTCTGTATAATTCCGTGCAGACCATGCATCTGTCGTTATTGATATCCAGCCTCCTCTCTTAATATGAGAATTAAGCTCGAGTTGTAGCTGGCCTCGGTGATATGAGAACTGACGCTGTAGTTCTCAGTGTATTGTACGAGCTGATATTGCTGTAGTCATTGGGCTTAAGAATTGAACTAATTCACGGAAAGAATGGCTTTCAACAAGGCGTATCGATAGATTATTCGACACAACGAACTGTAGTAATAACTCTTTATACTTCAAAGGATTACTACCAAGCTGCTTTGATAGAGCTAATGGGCGTGGGTTGAAGAACGACGATGTGCTACTTGACGCACTAGACGACTGCCTATTATCATTTTTAAGGGCGTATGATACTGTTGGATGCTTTATGGAATAATGCCTCTATAGATTACCCGTTGACGACTGCCTTAGTCCTTGTGGTGGTAGTGAATATCCACAGCCTGGTTGTAGGCATACCATCTTTATAGTTGGAGGCCGAGTATCAAGCAATTCCCGACGATATAAGCCCTTTGTGAATAGCTTTGACGAAGTCGGTGGCAGTACTACCCTTGGAAGGGTATTAATCGACGATACATTAACTGCTTCGACCTGAATAGGGGTAGGTTGAAGTGTAAAAGGTGGTAACGATGGCTCTTCTATTTGAGAATAGCTCTCATTCTCATGATCTGACGGCAAATCTGATAACTCTGAGTCGCTCATTTTTACAGGAATCGTCACATTATGATGATATTTAGACGGGTATTACAGAATCAATTCTACGATTACTGTGGCCTTGGCACCCTTGGCTACTCTTGGCAATATCCGGATATATCCTCAGATCGTACGGATAGATCATAATTATGGCGGATAGGATATATCCGGATCATGATCCGGATCAGCTCAGGTCATTCGTGATCCGTGCCGAACACTGACAAAAATAATATTTAGAAAAAGTTCGGTATCTGGGAAAGCCATAATATTCTATTGTTTACTATTTTTTCAATTTGTGCGGATACATGAGAAATAAACATTACCCTATGAAACGTCTCGCTCTCCTTCCTAGTTCAATTTTCCGGACATGTCATCCTTCTTTTGCCATACTCAAGATTGCTATCAGTTCCCTCGTGCACAAACTAAGCGCGGCTGTTGCTGTGATAGAGCGCGAGAACGCTGACTGACAGTACGACATCGGTGGCGAAAAGATG
This sequence comes from Pseudogymnoascus sp. VKM F-4518 (FW-2643), assembly GCA_000750925.1. Lineage (NCBI taxonomy): Eukaryota > Fungi > Ascomycota > Leotiomycetes > Thelebolales > Thelebolaceae > Pseudogymnoascus > Pseudogymnoascus sp. VKM F-4518 (FW-2643). Next base: position 24,142 of record JPKC01001220.1, on the reverse strand, counting down.
TAGCGGGAGTGAGCAAAGTAACGATAGGCAACGCTGGTAGACATGCCATGTAGAATAAATAAATGATTCTATGAATGAAACAACTTTGCAATGGTACGTGAACCAATTTTTGCATCCCGATTTCGTCGTGAAGTCCGCATTTGACAAACATATTAACGTCATGCATATGTTCCAGCCCAACGGTGAGCTGAGCCTGCTGGGCTGGAACACATATAAAGTATAAATTCCCCGTTCAGAAATACATTGTCAAGACTACCAATTTCATACCGAACTCAGTGTGCCTCAAAACTCCTACCTACTACTAAGTCTGTAGACTTCGCATAAGCTGACTACTCTCCTTCAACCAAGTCTTAAAGTCCTGCAGCTCTGGATACTCCTCTCTTAACCCCTTGATATCAACCGCATATCCCTCCTCCCGTAACCACTTAAACATCTGGCCCATCTCCGGCAACGCAAACCCTATCAAACTCGCCACAAACGTCCACGTCCGTGGCATCTCATAACCCATCGTTTCTCTGAACACCCTCTGGGCCTCCTCGAAGTTTAGCTCATCCCCCGCCAGCCCAACCGCGCGCCCGGCGTACTCTTCCGGATGCAACAGCGCCACGGCGCCAAAATGCCCAATATCCCTCGCCGACACGAGCTGCAGCGGCTTCTTACCGAGCTGGGCCCAAATGGCTGCGAACCCTTTCCCTGTAAAATTCGGCATGAGGTTATCCATGAATCCTACGGGCCGGAGGATGGTCCAGGTCATCTGTGACTCTGCGCACTTCTCCTTCAGATACTTCTCAACATTATATTTACTCTTGAAGTGCGGTATTTCAGTTGGATTAGTCTCGCTAAGTTCAGCGCCGCCACGGTCCACGCTCGTGAAAACGAAGTGCTTTACCCCGTGGGTGAGGCTGGCGTCGATGATGGCGGTGGCTTGCTTTTCCTCGTCGCCGAGGTCGCCGGGACAGGTCATGCAGAAGACGGCGTCGATGGGGAAAGCTCTGTCAAAGGCGGAGAGGGGGAAAAAGAGGTTTCCGGGGATGACTGATACGCCGTCAGTGGAGGCAAGGGAGATTGCCTTTTCGGATGATGTGTTGCGGGTGACACATATGATCTCGAATTTCTGGTCTGATGAGAGCTTGGCCCGATATTCGACCAAGGAATTCACCACGGCACCGCCTTGTTTGCCGGTCGCACCTGTGATGAGAAAGCGGCGCATCTCTGTCGGCCTGGGTTGGATGTAAACTGAGAACACCGTTGTGGGGCTTCTTGAAGGCGCTCAGAGGATAGGGGAGCCAGAGAAAGAGGATTGTTGGCTATGGACAAGACATTGGAGTATTAAGCACTTTCATGTAGCAATATTCTGAAGCCTGAAAAAGAAATGTTTACGACATACCTAGATTTCTTCTGCATTTAATTGGAAGTCGTCATTGTCATGTGAGCCTAGTCGGATGACGTTCCGGGAGGAAATTAGTCCGAGGATATCCAACAAAATAACTAGGAACAGGCAACGCAAATATTATAAAATTAATAATGGCTTATAGGAGTAAGGAGAGGAATAATGAGTATAAGAAGTGTTTGTAAAACTTCGGTATATATCAATAGTAGTAAATAGATAGTCCAATGGCTAGTGACGTATCCGTACTTAGCTTTTTGAGTATTGTTACTGGCGATAATGCCGTAAGATATATCTTCGGACTATTCAATTGGCTTATAGAAATGTACTTTGTTGATCTTTATTAAGCTCAAAGGTTAAATGCAGCACCATGTTTGTGTTCCTGAAAGATGGAGATTGAATGTGGATATATATTGGCCGGAATAACGATCCGCCGAGTATCACAGGTCCAAGAGAGCTGAAGTATCTTCGCTGGCAGTGTCAAAAATCTTGGGTATTTGCATATTCTGAACTCGCAACTGGAGTTATTGATGCATAATTTTGATTTTTGAAATGTCAAGCTCGGAAATTAAGTTTCTTCAATGGATAGTCGACACGCGAAAGCTGTGGGTTGTCCCCGGATCCCTGGGCGCGAAGGAGCAGATGCAGGCATTTGAGCGGGCGGTATGTATACCTCGAATAATACCTCCGCTTGTACTGATCAAGTTATAGGCTGCCGATGCTTTGGCTATTTTACCGCCTCAGGAAAAGCCAGGAGTTTTGAAGTACTGGTTCGTCCGGGATGCCAAGATGAGTCTGGCATCGCACTTGCTGAAGCATCTGGTTATTCATGAGCTAGGAAGCGTCCCATGGGCTCTATCTACTGTCTCCAGAGATAAAAACGGGAAACCATGTTTCTCCCCTACTAATGGCATTGGAAAGCCACTGGAGTTCAACGTCTCTCATCAGGCAGGCCTAGTCCCCTTGATCGCCTGCGCTAGCCCTGAAGTCGAGGTCGGAATCGATGTCGTCTGTGTCAACGAGCGCTCGGACAATGCTACCATCCGCAAGGATGGCCTTTTTGCATGGATTGACATGCATGCTGAAGTCTTCTCTCGGCACGAAATTCACTACATGAAGTACGACGCCGAGAACCTCTGTCTACCAATACAAATCGACGTGGGAGGGAAGGCACATAATGCTATCGTGAACTGCCAGTGGCGCGATGAGAAAGTTTCCTGGACCACCAGTTCTGGTGCTCTTCAGGAATTAGATGCCGATATGATAATTGACGCGAAACTTCGACGCTTTTACGCCTTCTGGTGCCTCAGGGAAGCGTACATCAAGATGACCGGCGAAGCTCTCCTAGCCCCATGGTTGAGAGACCTGGAGTTTCGGAAATTCAAAGTTCCCGCAGCAAACAAGAAAGCCGCTCTTGATGATTCCGACCTTCTCCTCGGCGAGATCACGACGGAGTTCGAGATTTACTTCAAGGGCGAACAAGTGGAGAATGTCACAATGGAGCTCAGGGCACTGGGCCGCAATTATATGGTCGGTACAGCGGTCAGGAATAAAGACGGGGAAGTTGCACTGCGAAAGTTCCCGGGATTTGTGAACCTAACTCTCGATGATATTGTTACACGGACTGGTGAGTTCAACTAGCTAAACTTAGGCAGCGGATGGACCCGTTACCCTTTCCCATAAACATGCCCTTTATTTCTCTAGCAACCCTCTGGCGCGCTGTTATTGTTCAAAACAAAGTCAGAGAGAAAGATAAGATTTGAGGTCACAAGCTTTGCAGTTACGGCAGTCACATTGAGTTGAAAAGCAATTCGCCAACAAGATATTTGATCTGACAGTACATGAACTACCAATCACCAATACCCACACTATCGGCTAATGCTCCCCATCCAACGGTTCACCAATCCACCAAACTTAAACCCACAACGAAGTCCACAAGTCAAATCGCAAAGAATCAGCAGCTTAGAATCGATGAAAGCGCTTTCGTTGCCTCGAAGATCGCCTAAGTCGACTTTGTGCCTATTCATAGTTAGCATGTGCTCACAATATCAATATCAACGTCGGAGCGCGAAACTCTTTCGCTTCGTATGTTAGTATCAACAGGGGTACTGACAAGCCTGCCACTGGATGCCCACAACAAAGGTGATGTGGCCATCAATGGAGTCATCTGTGAGGAGACCGGTGGCGCTGGCGACGCTGCTGGTCAAGCGGACCTGGGAGTTGATGTTAAGTGGGAGAGCCTGTCCACAAGGAGACCAGATGGTGGAGGTGAATGGGACACTGTCGGAGACAGAATAATCGGTGGAGAGCGGGCCGTCAAATACGGTAGCGCTGGAGACCTGCGCGGACTGGCCAGAGAAGTAATAGGTGGCCTTCTGCGTTCCCTGGACGCCCTTGTCGAGAGCAGCATAGCCACGGAACTGCGTTGTGAAGACGCTGTACTGGAAGCCAGATGGATACTGGAGGTCCAAGTTCAGCTGGCAGTTCTTGCGGTTCTCGGTGGCGGCAACAGTGGGGCCGATGGACGCGACGTAGGAGTCGAAGATGAGGGTGAACCTTGTAGGTGGGTAAGCATCAACTAGTACAATGACGTCTTCGGACACCCACGTCTGTCTATCATCTGAGATGAAGGATCCCACAGAGCCTTGTGGGCATCCAGTTCCGCCATATGAAATGCTGTTGATGTAAACCTGGGATGGGTTGGGTTTGACGGAGCTGCTCGTGCCAGTTGCAACGGGCACAATAAGAGCTGGGTTTGGGACGGCGGCGACGGCGGCGACGCAAGCCAGAAGGGATACGATGGAAAGCATATTGATTGATGGGATGATATGTGTTGGAAGATGATAATGGATCTGGGTAGTGGAAGAAGTGTCTGTGACTGAGTGGATGAAAAGGGGCATTGGAGATTTGAGATCCTTATATAGATTTTGGTTTAAGTCTTACCCACCTCGGTACGGTAACGTCACGGAGCCCAATAGCCGTAATCAATATTACAGAGTAGGATCCTCCGGTCAACAGCACCATTGATCGCCGTCGTGCAATCTATCACGGTAGCCTGCGGTAAGAAGCTGCTCCTTGTTTAATGCGTGGATCCACACGTGGAGGGGAAACTTTGAGCTCCCCCGCAGCTATAGGCCCCCGCGGCATGCGTACATAATTCTCCCGCCATTGCTTTCGGGTCGTACTTTCCCTGCGGCCCATATCAATAGGACGGGACGTTATGACTATTGCAATATAATACACATAGGCCAGGAGTGGGCGTATAACCAAATACTGATTATTAGCTTTTGTCCGTAGGCGCATGATAAGGTAGAACGAGATAATTCTCAGAGGATTAGCAATATGCCCGCTACTTACAGCCACATATCGTAGGTATTTGTGATTGCTAGAACGGCCTAGAGCACTCTGGTGAGCTGTTTTGGAAAGAAAGCAAACATAACACAGGGTATCAACTGCGGAGGTACCACGACCCCGGCCCACCGGCCTTGTCGGTCAAATGCGGGATGTGTGTGAGTAACTCTGGGGAGGCTTGTGACCGATATTGTATAGATAGAAATTGAATGGGAGGGGAAGTGCATATTTCGTATATTAGCTGAGCATGAGCCAGATTCAGGGCAAGTCGCGAGGACCTGGTTGTACCATATGCGAACACCCAATACCTCCGATCGTAGCCGGGTGTTAGGGTATGCTTGTATGACATGCATTCAGCCCCGCACCAAAGTAACCGCGCTCGTGTTTATATTATAGAACTAAAGGAAAGAAAGTAGACATATATTTACTCATTCTATAAGAAATAGAAAACGGCACGGCTTACAATATGATAATATCGGTGTGAAAGCGTCGCCGCCATATAGCGCCTTGTTCCATTGATTCAATTCCAACTAGACAAATCTGGCTTGACCTACCGTTCGCCGTTTCTTCGTTGAGGCTTAACCGATAATAGGAGCATCCAAAAAAAGTGATCAGCACACTTTGTTAGCTGTTGGGATGATCCTGTCGATCAGTTAGATTGCCGAAAACCATGGTTGAAGCAGTCTCTGTAATGTTTCAAAGCCCTTCCACGAGGAAGGTATCCGGGTCTGTCTGGGAGACATCAGATGTTTGTATCCCTTGATCCATAATTGACACCATGAATCTGCGACCGCCATTGTATAGGCCCCCTGTCAATAACTGCCGTCGCTAGTCGGATGCGCGAGAGCTCGTCGACAGGCCGTTCAGGGTATTGTTACCTCTATGTTACCGTCATTCTGGTACCTGAGAGGGTTGCTATTCATGCACGTAAATTAAGCTATAAGGCTGCAATCTCCTCCATTGGATGGAATTGAAGCTGAGATGTTATGCCACACTAAAGGCGCCATATTGATGGTACCTGCTCCGATTTTGCCTAAGCTTCCGATGGATAGTAAAGCCCCAGTTGACCACTGGCCTATCAGTATGGATTCCTTCCAAGATGGCAGCATGCCAATCGGAGAGGGGTAGATATGCAGAGTGGCTGGCCCGGCAGGCTTTGTGCAAGGTGGATAAACGCACGGGAGCCGGCGGAGGTGGCAAAGCTCGAGTAACCAGGGACGATATCGTGTGAGTTTTAGGCCGATGCATTCCAAATCATACCCTCAGCTTCGTATATCGCCACAGGCGGCCACGAGCATGCCAAGTTCGAGGCCAGGAATCCCATTTGTAAAAACGTAGAAAGGCGGTGGCTAATGAGCGATGTAATAAGACGGGAAGACAGTCGGGGATTCCGGTCCGTGTCAGTTTATCGGCGTATTTGTGTAGATATGGGACAAGGACAGCAGAGTCATGGGACTTCTAAATGCGAAGGTATTCCTCTAAGGAATATATCACCTCTAAAGTGCAGAGGACGCTGTATTTAGCAAGAAGGTCAAGGCAAACCAGACGTGACGTCCGGTTTAGATTGCTCGCTAGCGGATTGCGGGGGCTGAGAAAGGCCCAGACGTTTTTCCATTTTCGGATTGGTTGAGTTCTCCAAAACAACACCCGGACGGCAATTGACCACGTCTCACACACCTGGCCGATACGAAACAGCCTGAATCGCACAACATATTGAAATATCGGAATATTGGAATATGGAGGGCCCACCCTCGTGACGGATCCGTTTCGCCCGAGGCGCTTATTGACTGTGACAAGCCACAGTGTATGCGGAATTTCTCTGGCGTTTGGAAGCGCTGCCATGGGTGGCCTGTCAACAGTGCGTCAGGCATCGCCCCTTCACATTGGAATCCGTAGATACACACATTCATTACTTACATTCATGCCGGCCATGACGTTCCATATAACGGGGAGGTTTGTTCTGCGCCTTCATTGTGGCTTAGGATTGGCAATGCCCGCTGGCTACTCTATGATTCATCTTCCCGCACCGGACGTCGTCTGCTCGGACTAGTAGTGCAGACAGTTCATTGTACTCGAGGTCTACTCTATCATTCGCCTTCCTGCATCGGAGAGTTTCCTCGGGCTGGTGATACAGACAGCTGGAGCACCATTCCTCCTCCTCACGATTTTAACTACACAGTCTAGACCTCAGTCGAGTTCGACAACCCCAGAAGCTACTCCCACTACGGTAAGTGATACAACTTCTAGAAGGGGCTATAAAAGGCGAAAGCTGGGAAATAAGGCCGTCAAAGTATAATCGCCATGTGGACTTAAATCGATGACAGTACTTGTTTGCTACGTACAATAACACATGCAACTACCCTATTTCCCGCCAGCTGTCACTCCTTTCGTCGTGCAGTGCAAGAGATCGTATTTCTTCGAACATCGTATTACGATGGCCCTTCTTCCCAAATATGCCATGCATAATGCTTGGCCTCAAACCACAACGCAAAGCCTTTATCTCATGTTATTATGGGGCCCAGACGGCGGGACCTGGGCAGGTATAGGTGGTTGCGGTGCTGGAGTAGATATCAATCTGTAACACAGGGTCAACAAGGCTTACAGATCATAGCTCAGTGTTACTCACGTTGACGCCCGGGTCACTCGCGCTGGCGTAGCTTGGAATCGCAGTCAGGAAGCTTGCGTCTGGTGACTGTCCGCCGCCTCCGGAGATGACAATCTGCGCACACTCGGGGTAGAACTGCGGAGTATTCGCCTGATGAAGAGCCAGCAGCTCGTGTCTAATGAGGTAGTTTCCGTCTGCGATCGCGGCTGGGATGGTGCTCTCCCAATACAGTTGGTCCATTACGACGGCGGTTCCCCAGCTCGTTCCAGAGAGGGGTGGTGCGGTCATGCCCATCTCATCGATCTTGAACCAACCAGCCCCTGATCCATCGCAGGAGGCGAAATCGCCAGCACATTTGAATAACCACACCATAACGGGCCCCTGTGCGTGTGTCCACTGCGACCAGAGAGCTCTAACTTTTCCGCCAGCTGTGACTGCGGCTGAGAGGGGCGCGGATGTGCCGCCGTTGCATCGCATCATTGGGTCAGATACCGACAGAACGGGGTTATAGTCTGACCATTGTCTTTCAATGGTTTCTGGACCACTTGCAGGGCTGAAACCTTTATAACCTGGGTAGGTCACGCCGTCAATAACATAACTGGTAACTGCGCCATGGGCGGCAGCCTTCGCAGCCAGGAGGGCCGCAACGGTAAACAGGCTTGGGGCAATCATTTCGATAAAATTTCTTCGGGGATTGATCTCAATAATATCTGTTGCGTTATTGATACAATCTGTCTCCGAAGCAAAGTAAGTCGGTGGGAGCTTTCTCTCTTTTATATACGTCCTGCAGTTGGAACTCATTTACTACCCCACAGGCGGCACTCGTCAGCATACTTCCTATGATCCTAAAGCTCTTTATTTTACTATGCGCGTGATATACTTGATGCCCAAAACCTGTTGCAAACAGTACAAAATATATTGCATTCAAGAGCGATCTTCGCCATTTTCGTTGCGGAGACCGGGCCGTGTTATCAATCTGCGACGACACCGCCTCGCAATCTTGGAAATCGACGAGCTTCCGAGAACATGATTGGATCACTCGGCACTTTTTGAAATAGGCAAATGGGGTTGATTCCGAAACATGGAGACGGAAAGCTTGTCTTGTCTTCTGATGGTTCAAGAATTTAACACAGTAAGACGCCGGCACATAGCGATCGCTCGTGCGTGGCCGAAGTGGCCAGTGACAGCCAGATGTGCTGCCAGGGAGAAATCCAAAAGGGGCAAGATTTATGAGAAGATGAAGGAGACGGACGATCTGGTGCTTAATTAGTCCTGTATGGATTAAATGCCACGAGCTTAAGAAGTGGAGTTGGTTCTTACCTGTCACTAGGTCTCCAAGTAAGGCTCCGTTGCCGGGTACTCGTGCCGCCCATAATAAGTCTGAGGAGGTGAGGTGCAAAGCCATAATATAATGAAGGCTCTTAATCACTCATAGGCTGTAACTATGATACTGTCTGTTAATACGCCAAACCAGTTACTAAGAAATTAATTTAAGACGACAAATTTAAAACGACAAAGTTATTGGCTTCAATTTTAATATCAATTTATAACAGTCACGTGTTGAGTGGAAGCACCTGCAACTATATATTCTATTACTATCGTAGCCCTCTTTTAAAAGCTTGGTTTTTTTAGTCCTACTACCGCCCGGTATGAGAAATATACCTCGTGTTGATGAACAGTAAAGCGCTTCGAGGGTGCTGGGTGACTCGGTGTTGGCAACAGATTGGAACATGAGGCGAGATGGGCTTTCTAGCATCATGGCCCACTGGATGAATATAATGGCCTAGCACTACAATTATTAGAATAGTTATTATTCTCACACGACTGCCGCAGAGGAGCTGGTGATACGGGTTGATGATCTAGTCGCCTTTAGCATTTTGTGGGTTTCCTGTGTTGCGAGTGGCGACTCGTTGATTCATCACACCAGCCACACTTCTCCCTGTCCAGTCAAGCCACACTACGTATCTATGTAGACAAGGCTTCGTCAACCTCGATATCCCACATCCAACCACCACATTCATATTGCACTGCTTCATACCTCTACCTCTCCTACATATCACGATTAGAATACGATACTCCCTCGCTTTATATTCTCGACAATATCAACGATACGCTTTAGCTGGATGCTCTCTCATTCGCGTACTCTACAGCCTGGGAGCTGAACGGCCGGCTCCGCAGCCTCGTGGGTACTACATCACCGCCATCATGAGGACTCCCAGGGTCTTCCTTCTCCTCACCTTCGTCCTCGCATCTTTCACGCTTCTGATATTATCCTTACAATCCTCCTCTGAACCCACCGAGCATACCGAAAATCAGGCGAAATCGGATAGTAGCGGGGTGCTCAGCACCTTCTCATTCAACACGCCTCTGTCGCTCTTCCCACCGAATGCTATCATTAGCCTGACCGACGATAATACGACTTCTTTCCTTGCTCGACCTGCAGCGTTTGGACCTCCTCTACCATCTACAGGCTTAAGCGGGCAGCTCTGGGTCGGAAGTGGATTTGGCGACTCCAGTCTCCGTCATGGCATCATATCAACGGGCGGGGAAGGCGAGCTGGGCTGCAGCGACGTCATGCCCGTCGGAAATAACATTGTCGCGCGACCCCTAGACAACTTGTTAACATCTACCACACCACATAACAGACACAGAAGGAACGCGGCAAGAAGTGCCGCAACGGACGATGGAACCGACGACAACCGTTATAACGTCGCGTCAGACGCCGCGGCCGACAGGCGGATGGTCTCTCGCTGGCCACTCAAGAGCAGCACGAACTCTGGCGCTAGTCATGCCGATATCCAGTCTATCCAGGAAAGCGCCGAAATTGCGGGAAAGGTCGTCATGCTTAGCAGAGGCGGCTGTGGTTTCCTCGAGAAAGTCGAATGGGCACAGCGAAGGGGTGGTATAGCGGTTATCGTGGCGGATGACACTCGTGGAGGCCCATTAATTCAGATGTATGCCCGCGGAGACACGTCAAACATTACCATACCGTCTGTATTTACGTCGCATACCACCGCCCACCTTTTATCGTCTTTGATTCCTCCTGGTACATATATCGAGGATGCAACCAACGAGGATGGGACTTCGATGCTCAAGGTTAAACACTCGAAGAAATCAAAGCGAAGGGGGAAGAAGGAATCGAAGCAGCACAAGTCTCGAAAGGGATCGACTGGCGCGGTACCAAAAGGTTATACTGTTTCCTCAAAAAAGGACACTGAGCCCGCCGTAGCACAGTCGCGACGTGATTCTTGGCTTGGGCGCCTGATTTGGGGCTCCAACCCAAGGCAACCTGCTAAGAAAGACGTTCTGGACTGGGTCGTAGTTGATAAGTGGGATGCCAACAAGGCCCCCTTGACAGGTGCAAAGGCAGGCAGCAAGGGCAAAATAGACTCGAAAGCTACTCCCAAGGACGATTTTGTTATTGGCGTCCATGACTGGAGGGATCCCGACTTGATTAAGAACGCTGGCACTGACAACTCGAAAGCGCGTGAAGAAGCACAAGAAAGTTCTGGAAAAACCAAAAACAAGTCTCCCATTGAGAGGTTATATACTCCATCTGCCAACGCCGAAGAGAAAAAGGCAAATTCCGACCTCAAGGGTGGCGAGGGAGTTCCATCGCCCGAGACAAATACCGAAAACCTCGGTACCGACAAGCCAGGCTTATTTTCTAAGTTATTCGGCGATGATGATGCAAATGACATCAAAGCACCTGGCATGGATAGTGAAGACGACGACGATGGACCTGACTACGAGAATGCACATGAAGGCCTATGGGTAACTTTGACCCAAACCAGCGGGGCTACTCCATTCTTCGATACTCTACTCGTGCTAGTTGTCAGCCCACTCGTTACCCTAACAGTGGTCTACACTCTTCTACTTGTCAGATCGCGAATTAGACAGCGCCGATGGCGCGCCCCCAAATCCGTGGTAGAGAGGCTCCCAGTGCGCACGTATCGGACGGTCCCTATAACTTCCAGCAACCAGTCACGGCAACCTTCCCCTTCAAGTTCGTCTCCGACGACACCTCTACTGCAGCAATCGCCTACACGACCCCGGCCGCGCTCTAGAACAACATCTGGTCTCCCCGAACCAACAATCGTATCTCGTACGAATTCAGGCGATTTGGAAACGCCCAGACCGCGCCGCGCAAACGAGCACGAGAAGAAGGGCGACTGGAAGAAGTACATGGGTAGGCAGGTCGAATGCGTGGTGTGTCTTGAGGAATATGTGGATGGCGTAAGCAGGGTTATGAGTCTCCCCTGCGGTCACGAGTTCCACGTCGATTGCATGTAAGTCTTTATTCTCCCTCTACGCAACGCAAGTGTTGCGGCTAATGGAACTCAGTACCCCGTGGCTCACTACGCGCCGCCGGACATGTCCGATCTGCAAAGGCGACGTCGTGCGATCGCTAGCTCGAGGTGGATCCTCCAGCTCCATCCCGCGGTACGAGCCTTACCGCGATGACAGCGACGAAGACGAGGACGACCTCCAGTCTCAAGTGGTAAACACAATGAATGAGTCCCCAGCCGCTGGTCGTCCCATTTCCCCCGGCGCGACCAGCCTACCTACGGACGACAGCGACGTTGAACGCGGTATCGCTTCCCCGATCGCCTCGCCGGTGCGAAGCTCGGGTACGACTGGCAGCTGGCTCTCCAATATTGCGGCGCGGCTTGGGATATCGTCGCCCCCAACGACAGAAGAAGATCGCACGAGGTAGATCCTCTGCATTATGATCGTAATGGGCGTCTGGCGTTGTTCCTGTTTGTACCTACATTGGAGAGGAGGCTGTTCTGGTTGGCATCAGAAGGGGAGTCTTTTGGGGGCGTTATATTTATAACTTTCCGCTCAGTGGTGTCGTGCGAACCTTAGTAATCCATCACCAAGTAATCCATCATAGCATTAATGATCCTGTTTGATGATCTTACTATCTCTGTAACGTTGATCGACCCATATTATGATAATAGTTCGCGACCAAGACCCTTTCGACTCCACATAAAAGAATTACACTGCCCCTGAGAGGAGCCTCTTTTCCTGTACTCTGATGACAAAGCCGCATAATCATAGGCCAATCTATGGATCTGCATATCCACAAATAGTCAGGTATCACGCATTTATCAAGCTTTTCTTGTGTCTCGACCACGAAATAAATTTATACGTAACCAGCAGTACCAGCGAGTACCAGCCATGACGATTCACTGACGGTTTTGGAAATTCATCGGATCCGGTTAGGGTCCATATGCTTATTTTTCTTAGCGTTGATGAACCGCCACCCAACTGGGGGCCACCTATCACCGAGGGACTGAGCTGGGATGCGGTACGTACTTTTAAGGGGACACACACCACCAACCCACCAGTCTTGCAGGGGTGGAAGTCAGGATTCATTTCCACTCTCGACAATCCCTCACAATCCCTCCTCAGCCCTCCTTTTTTTGGTTACCATTTCATTGCTTTTCCATACACCACATACAGCATATTCAGCATATACAACACATATAGCACATATAGCACAGCACATACAACACACGCTTTGCCCCTTCGCTGGTCTGATCAAGCCCCTCATGCCAGCTGTCTAGCCGCGATGGCAAAATTGGGCGACATGATTAGTACGATACGCTGGCGCAACGTGGTCCTGGTACTCGTCGTGCTGACAGCGCTCCACTTCATCTTTATTGACGAAACGCTGCGCAATTCATATTCGTCCTACGGTGTCCCGGACAAGGAGCATGGCGCCGTCAGCGAGCCGGCGAAGGTGCCTGAAGGCAATGCGCCCGTAGATGTTGCGAAGACGACTCCCTCTGCGCCGGTGGTGGCGGGAGAGAGCAAGCCGGCCGACCCCGAACCCACATCCGCTGCGAAGCCTGCGGATGCCAAACCAAGCGGCGGCGACTTCTATGCGGATGCTGGGGCGGCGGCGGCGGCGGCGGGCGCAGATAAAGAAACTGCAGCAGAACCGACAGCGCCGGCAGCGCCCGAAACAACATTTACACCCGCGCCTTTCGACTCGGGCGATAAGGACGAATATCTCGCTATCTGCGTCTCGGTCAAGGACCAATACCTCGATCTCCTCGAGTGGCTGACGCACCACTACCACCACCATAATGTCCGCCGATTCTACCTGATGGACGACGGCTCCACGCCAGTCCTTGCCACGCTGAACTTCAGCAGCGCAGTCGACCCGAAAGCCATCACCCACCGCTACTACCACCCTGCTACTCGCCTATTCAAGCACCAGCAACTCGTCGCCTACGATGAGTGCATCGCGCTTTTTGGACACAAGCACAAGTGGATGGCCTTCCTCGACGCCGACGAGTTCCTCGAAGTCCGTGGCAAGGACACGCTGCACGGCATGCTGAAGGAGCTCGACGGCGACGACAAGATCGGCGCGCTTGCCGTTAACTGGCAGATCCACACCTCATCCAGCCTTCTGAAGCGACCCGCCTCGTCGCGCAAGTCATTCGTGACCTGTATCGAGAATTACGACGACCCGGGACACGACCCAGGAATCGGCAAGGAGAACGAGCACATCAAGACGATTGTCAAAACGAAGGCATACGACAAGCCGCTCAACCCGCATAAATTCGCGCTCAAGGACGGGGCGATCACGGTAGGCGAGAAGGGCGATACTGTGGACCGCTTCGCGTGGCGCGTGCCGATTACGAGGGATCGCATCTCCGTGCACCATTTTGCGTCGAAGAGCAGGGAACAGTTTGAGGCGAAGATCAGTCGCGGGAATGGGATGGGAGATCCGAAGGGGTGGGAGTGGTGGAATCACACGGAGGGACTGCCGGATTATAAGTGCGAAGAGATGACGATGTATGACCCGTAAATGTCGCTGGGGGGATGGGGGAGAAGGGGTGGCTTTGACACCGATCGTTTTTTTGCGATATTCTGAGAACTTGAAGGTGTCTCATTTTTGGCTAGGAGTTTATTTTGGGTATACTACTTGGGGATGACGAGATGTTGATTTAGATTGTATATATAGCCCGAAGTGCCTGTCAAGATCACTGTGTTTATGGTATTATTATACAAATCACATACTTGTACACTATTCCTTGGTCTGTGGCTTTCTCCTACGTGCACATGTTCACTCCATCCCAGCCAGCATCAAGCCGTGGCGCTATCACGATGATGGTATCATGGGTTCCTGAGCCAAACTTTTCGAGGAGGGAGGCCGGGGAAAAGTCGCACCGAAGCCCTATGGCCATGGTTATTCTGGCCCAGCCTATGACGTACGAGCCATGCCCACAGGTGATGGCACCGTGTGATCGGCTACGAGCTCAACTTGCTTCGCACTATAAAGTTCATAAATTCTCCGGCTTGTAGCAAACAGACGCGTTGACAATACCAATCTTCAGAATCTTATAAACTGCAAATATGTCTTTCGTGGAGAGGTCAACAGCCAAGGCCAAGGAGATCGCGTATGTTCAATGCACTGCTTGGAATGAAATCCATTTGATACTTATATTTTTCCAGGGCGGAGGATATCTCGAGGGTAAAGGAGATTGCTTTTAAGACGGCCAGCTCTGGCTCGTTTTGGTATCCCATCAAGGTGGGTGGCTAGCCGTGTTGTCAATTGCGTCAATCTCACTATCCACAGGGCATTTTTTACTTTGTGTATCACCGAAATCTATGGTAGGTCGCACGAGCATGTGTTCGTTGCGAGTGCTAATGCATACCGCAGGAAGCCATTTACATCCAAGCTTCTCTCCACATTGACTCTCTCGGTCTCCGTGGTGTCCTTCATGTTCATATTCACTTATATCCCCCAGGGTATGTGATACTTGCCTACCATACCACCCCAGTGTATTCTGACCATACCCAGTCACGATCCTATTCTTTACCAGCGGGCCACTGGCCCCATTCTCTGCAATCCTGCTCATCCTCAGCGAGAGCTCAACTATCATCAACATGCTCGCTAGGTCGTTCTTGATCCGCGAAGCTCTGGACGACACCTTTGATGCCGTCCTCTTGACTAAGAACGAGGATGTATTGGTATCTGGTGGACGTAAACTTAACAAGAGCACCGATCCGATCAGCCGGGTATGTATTGACAGGCCCCTCTGTCACGCCATACATGCATGCTAACGGATCCGAAGCTTGGTGCCACCATTAAAAACCCGTTCCACAATTTCACGCCAAAGGCAATTATTAGGTACGACTCTGACTTATGCAAGAGGTGCAGCAGCGGCTAATGTGCGCAGATATGTCATGTATCTACCGCTCAACTTCATTCCCGTCGTGGGAACCATTACGTTCCTGATCCTGCAGGGTAAAGGCCGAGGAACCTGTAAGCCCAACCCGCCACCCTTCATGTGCACAGTACTGACGCACGTTTCCAGATGCACACTCGCGCGTAAGAGCCGCCCATTAGATCCATGGGGTTCGCAGGCCGTTTGCTGATATATGATATAGTATTTCCAACTCAAGAAGATGAGCGCTTCCAGCCAAAATGAGTTTGTGCAGAAAAATGCTGGCCCTTACACTGCGTGAGTAGTAGCCGGACACGGATATGGATTTTTGGCTGACTTTTTGGAGATTTGGCATCGTTGCTTCGCTGCTTGAGATGGTCCCCATCGCATCGATTTTCTTCTCGTTCACGAACACAGGTGAGATCCTAAGGCACTGGTAGTGAGAGGATAGGCGCTAACAACTTTCTAGTGGGCGCCGCGCTATGGGCTTCCGATATCGAGAAGAGCGAGAATGGGATGGATGATCTTGCCAATCCGGATTCGATTAAGCTTGACGAGAAAGGCGAGTAGAGAGACAAGGTGATGTTGTTTCATCGCGGGGTGAATGGTTGACTAGATAGGGTAACCATTTGGATCTGCTTGAGGAATTTTATAATCAGTGGTCGCGTTGGAGTAGTTCTCTAGACTTTGTATATTCTGGTAGAAGACATTGAAGACGTTGGTAGATATAGTATCTGGGTGGAGAAATGGAGAAATGTGGAGATGACATCTCTGAGCACAAATTAGCGGAGTCTGAGATAATATCAAGACATTCAAAGTCCACTATATATTTCGAGAGCAACAGCTCCAACGCCGAACATATAGTTTCCCCAATACCCCTATTATCCCTTTCCCTTAATCACCAGCTCACTCCCACTTCCCGCCCACAAACCTAAACACCCCCCCAAACCACACCTTACAACCCACCCACTTCCCCCCTCTCTCCCCCAATACCTTCAAATCTCCTTCCCCCACTGCCCTCTCTCCCACCTCCCCCACAACCTCAAACCCCCACTTCCTTCCCTCTTCCACCACCTGCTCAATACTATACACAAAACTCACGCCCCTAACCTTCTCACCACTCTCCACATCAACAAACCCCGCCTGTCCCCTCCGCCCCATCTCCTCATGCATATTAGTCAACAGCAAGTACCCGCCCTCCTTCGCGAGGAGCTTCTTTATGGACTTGAAAAACACGTCAAGGGGTAAGTGCTCTAGAACCAGCGACGATAGGACGCCATTAGCTCCGCATGCCTCCTCTGGCGGCGCAGCACCTGATAGTGCGTCGAAGACGTGGAATTCCGGGGAGGGAATAGGGGCGGTGCCACCGGCAGTGATAGCGGAGCAGCGCTGGCGTGCGATGTCGAGCATGGAGGGGGAGAGATCGAGGGCGTGGATGGACGATATGTTGGTGCTGGAAGGGGGGATGAGGATTTTGGCGGTGTTACGGCCCGTGCCGCAGCCTAGCTCAGCGATTTTGGCGCCATTTGGGGGTAATAATGAGAAGAATTGTGTGAGAAGAGGAGGAAGGGAGAGATCGTCGGTTGTTTGGAGGATATTGCCGTCGCTGTCGTAGACCTAGGGGTTTGGTTAGCGGCGAGGTAAATAAAGCATTGGGGAGGGCCCCGGGCTGTACTTTCGCCCAGCGGTGATATAACTCGGCCGTGCTGACCGAGGCAATTTGCCTAGTAGGTTTGGGGGTCTTCATGGCGATCTAGTGATTTTTGGGTGGCTCTACGTCGAGGGTGAGGTCGTCGGTGTCAATTATAGGTCCGGGATGGTTGTGAGTCAGACCGATGCCAAGTTTATTAGACTCCAGGCGTTGAACCGCAGAACTCCTTTCAACTGATTTTGTCGATCAATTTTGTATCGAATAATGCATAGGGTGTCTGCTTCTGAAGAGAGTTTGCTCCATAAGAGTTTATTTTCTGTACGTAATGTTTGATAACTTATCCGTTTCATCTCGCTTTTGCCTTTGAATTTCCAACGTCAAAACCATTACAGTATTGCAATTATAGGATATATTTGTAGCCGCGAAGTACAACCTTTCGAGGTCATCTATCTACTCTTAAATATGAAAATATTGAAATTTATAGCTAGAGGATCAGTGGGTATATATATGGAGTGCCAAATATCTTCCGCTAATGCGAGATTGAAGGTTATAGGTATAATCCCTCGTTGTAAATACGCCCTATTGGGCATAACAATGAAATCTTTTCGAGGCGTACCAGTATCCAGTTATAATTTCCGGAATTACAACTGGTCGCCACCAATGTCGACGCCCCATGGCATTTCTTCCCACAGTGCGGGGTAACCTGCATTCTCGGCATTTCGCGGTGTTTTGTTCGAGTGGGGTAAACTATCCAGCAATCTCCTAAGCCAGTCAGACAAAACATTTCTAACAGTAATCACCCCGGCTGCAGTGCACGTTAAATGCGCGGGCCGATTCCATTCCATGAAAGGTGTTGGAGAATCGGATTAGCTAGTGAGATTGTCCACCGCTCTGCTGGATCATGAGGCGCCTTGCTTCGGCACGTTGTCCACCGCTGCAGTATTGGACCAAGTCGGGCTTCCACTCTCATAGCCAATATTTCGCTCTCACAATTCAGCATGGGCGTTTCCTAGACTTTCTCACCAGGAAGTAGGTCGTCACGTTCTTTCCCTGCCCCATTATTGGTCTCTGTCAGCTCGATATTATTTTCCCCACGCGGCGTAACACCACCGCTCTCCCCACTCTCTACTTTTTCCTCCGGCCTCTTAAGGCCTCTATCCTTGATCAAAAAGCACAGCAGAAAACACACCCCCATCAGCGGCACCCACATCGTAAAAACGCTCCTCGAGCCCACGAGATACGCATCCAGGACCTCTTCCTTCTGCGCCTCTGTCAGGGAGCTCATATCCGGAACACTTAAAGTAGATTCTAGAATCGAGTCTCGGAAGTGCTTTGGAATCGTGGTGGACACCGATATTTGCTTCGTCAGCGAGTTTGAGAAGATGGAAGCCGAGAGAGCGAGGCCGATGGCGCCGCCGAGCGAGCGGAGGAAGTTGCGGAGGGATATTACGACGGCGCGGTCGTGTTTGCGGCTGTGAGCTTGGGCGGCGACAAGGGTGGGCTGGAAGACGTTCCCTACGCCTGCTCCTTCCACTACCAGGATGACGACGATCTGCCACTTGGGCATTGTGCGGTTGAATAGGAGGATGAGGCCCGATGCGACGAACCAGAGGGTGTATCCCAACCAGATTACTTCGCCGTAGCGTTTGCAACGCGACACGTATTGGCCGCTCAGGATGGAGAAGATGGACTGCGAGGCAACGAAGGGGATAGTAAGGGCAGCGGCCGTGAGGGGCGAGTATTGGCGCGCGTTCTGGTAGTAGATTGGAAGGTAGTACATGTGAGAGTAGTAGACGATGCCGAACAGGAAATTCTGAATGAGGATTGCGAAGAGAGCGGGCTCGCGGAAGAGGCGTAGCTGGATCATGGGCATGAGGGCGATTTTCCACTCAACTAGGATGAAGATCACCATGCAGATTCCCCCAAGGGTGATCATCGAGATCACCATCGGCGATGCCCAGAGGAAGTACGTTCCGCCGCCGGAAACGGGGATGAGAAGGAGAAGGATGGCGCTGGTGCTGAAGATAATGCCGTAGAAATCGATAGCGCGGACTTTATTTTTTCGGTCTCCGGTGACCACGCTTTTGGGGAGGATGAAGGCGACCATTATCCCCGATAGGATGGCCAGGGGGCAAATGCACCAGAATAGGCCGCGCCATGTTGATTTCTCAACAAACGCACCGGCAAGGAAAGGTCCTATGGTGTTTCCAAGACCTATACAACTTCCTAGAATGCCTTGATATCTACACATCAAATTAGTCTGCTACCCACAATCAACTGAGTGCGAGGCGGCACAGTATTGTGTATGGCAACTCACTTTCCACGGTCTTCAAGTGTCACAAGATCAGAGACAATGATCATAGCCAAAGCCCCGATTCCACCACTTCCAATGCCTGCTATGCCTCTGAAGGCATACAACTGCGGCCCAGTCTTTGCAAAACTGCAAAGCAAATCACCAAAGGCCAGAAGCCCGACACTTCCCAAGAAGACGACCTTGCGGCCAAAGATATCAGAGAGCCGGCCATAGAGGACCTGGAACACAGTATTCGCTATTAGACTGGAAGTACCTGCCCAAGCAATCGTCTTGGCACAGTTTAGATCCGCACCGATTGTCGGTAATGCGATACCAATGCTATTCTGGTCAATGAAACTGATGAGCAGCGAGAAGGCTAAGCCAGCGAAGACGACGACCAACTTGCCCTTCGGCAGGATGTTGGTCTCGACGCGGAATAGCTCATCTTGAGCCATGGCCAGTTCATCACATATGACCTTTCAAGTCTAAAATTGAGAAGAAATAACTGTGAAAGGACGTAAGTCAGAGCTTCCTGTCGGTGTAAAAAGATGATACCGATATCGCTAGCGCCACTGGGCTCAGAGCAATTTGGAGACCGACATTACCTATAGCTCATTTGTAAGGCGTCAGCACGAAGCCACTAGGCGGTGCGGAGACTAATTCATGGATTGGCCCAGCGTAAGGAGCGAAATAATGAAGCATTTCTCACTGGGCCAGACCGTTTCCTGATCCCAGCTAGTTACCCGGAATCCCTCCGATCTTGCCGCTGTATCCGGGGTGGGGGAAATGGGGAAAACAACGCGGGATCATATGTGTATCCCATCTGCCGGTTTGATAGAGATTGTTATTACTGACTTGATACGGCGATATAAATGATATAAAGGCGATATAAAAGTGTCCATCTCCCTTCTCCCTTCCAGGGACGGAAAATATTTACATCACGTGATAACCCACTTCCAATTTGGGAAGGCACGAGGGAAAGCATAGAGTACCAGAATATATCATATTAGGAAGCGGCGATGTTAGAATGTCAAAGGACGGAGTCAGACACCCTCTATATAGTTCATAGAGGTTGTCTGCCGCCTCCCTCCTTTTTGTTCTTAGCCCCTGTTATCTCGTGTACGTGCCACAGCGGCCCGATTATGTTTCCGCAATCCGTTTCTCCGTGACGTATCAGCGAAGCTCTCGACTTCGGCCCGTAAAGTCCAGCCGAGGCTGCCAGATACCATACCTTTCTCCACGTTCCTCTGTTCACCGCCGGCAATACTCGACAGGACAGACAATGAAGAAGTCTATGATCTATGAAAGAATAGGTTCGTGATCTGATAATATTAACTCTTATAGCCATCTTGTCCCCTAATTGCTAACGTGGCCGTCTTTCACAGCTATCTGATACCCTGCTGCTGCCCCGCGACAGCGCCTCGAACCCCACCAAGGGAACCCCACCAAGCAACCTCACCTCCCCCACCAATTCCTCTCAAAAGCCAGCCATCTACAACCTTCATATTAGCTACTATTCGTTCTGTTGTAACGCATAGAGCTATCACATAACCACATACGCGATGTCCCTCCCAGGCGCATCTCAACGGCCGCGCATCTCTCGCTCGAACACTGCACAGCGCGCCGAGTACGACTACTTCTCCGACAACCCGCCGCCGAAGCAGCTCGAGGCTCATTCTAAACTAGCTGAAGAATTCATCGAATACCATGCGGCTGCTAATAACCGCGTCGTCCTGATAACCTCCGGGGGTACTACTGTGCCCCTCGAGCGCCAGACGGTGCGCTTTATCGACAACTTCAGCGCTGGTACTCGCGGTGCGACGTCGGCCGAATACTTTCTCGAGGCGGGGTACGCCGTCATCTTCTTGCACCGCCAATTCTCGCTGCTGCCCTACTCGCGGCACTACTCCCATGCCACCGACTGCTTCCTCGACTTTCTTTCCGAGTCCGCCGACGGGACCGTCGTCGCGAACCAGGAGCACCAGGACAAAATGGTGCACGTGCTACGCAAATACAACGCCGCCAAGGCCAAGAACCTTCTTCTCACCCTCCCATTCACAACCATCACCGACTACCTCTTCATCCTTCGATCTGTGAGCCAGCTCATGCGCCCCCTCGGCGCCCATGGCCTCCTCTACCTCGCCGCCGCCGTATCCGACTTCTTCGTCCCCCCAGCCCGCATGGTCGAACACAAAATCCAATCCACCGACGCCGTCAAGAATCGCGCACCGGCATCCCCTGAAGGTTCCAACCTTGGCATTGTAGATCGCTCCCCAGGCCCCATCGCCTCCCCTCTCGACACTACAAACGACTCCCCCGGCTCCGAAGACGAAGTATTCGACAACTTCGACTCCTCGCCTCGCGTGCCGCGCTCTAAGCGACTGATAGTTGATTTGGATCCCGTCCCGAAGTTCCTCAAGAACCTCGTAGATGGCTGGGCACCGGAAGGCATGATCGTATCCTTCAAGCTCGAGACTGACCCCGAGATCCTCGTCCACAAGGCCGAGTACAGTCTCGAGCGCTACCAGCACCACCTCGTCATCGGCAACCTACTTAGTACGCGCAAGTGGGAGGTGGTGTTTGTGAGCAAGGACCGAGCAGTGGAGGGGTCGCGCATGCGCGAGGAGTGGATCCGCGTCCCGAGGCAGAGGAGGGGGACGGGGGTGAAGGACTGGACGGGAAAGGCGGCGCTGATGCCTGTGGGTGATAAGGTGGCCGTAGCGGATCCGATTGAGAACGAGAGAGAGCACCCGAGTGATCCAGCGGATTTTATGGGCGAGCCAGAGATCGAGATTGAGGGCTTAATTATCCCGGCTGTGGCGAACATGCATACGGCGCACATTCAAGCGCATGCGAAGGTGGCGCCGGTCGCTTGATCTTCATGTGGTTTGCTTGTATGATGCCGAGAGTGGGAGCGGCGTGAATTTATTTAAAAGAATGTTGTATTAATTAAAGAAAGATCTACTGCCTTCTACATGCCATTTATCACGTCATTTATCTCCCAGTTGCTTCGAATTACATCTACATTTATTGAACCCAGATATTGCTGGGTATATGGCCATGTACATATCGCTTTTCCCCAATCAGCGAACTTTTATACGCACTCACATCCCCTCCCAGCCCCCATCTCCTCTCTCCTTCGGAAATTCAATAACAACCTTGATCACCAACGCCCCATCTTTATCCACTGCCTGCCCCGCCATAGCAAACGCCTCCTTCACGCCCCCGAACCCAGTATATCGATGTGTAACCAACTTAGTCAAGTCCGGCAGCCCAGTCCTTCCCTCACTCACTAGCTCCGCCGCCTCCCGATACACACCAGCATATCGAAACACACCCAACAAATCCACCTCCCGCAGCGCCGCGGCCGACACAGGCAGCGTCTGCACTGGTGTCCCCATGCCCACAAGCATCACCTTCCCCCCCGGCCTAGCCGCCAGAATCGCAGTCTGCAAGCTCGCCTCGGCGCCTGTACACTCCATCACCGCATCCACCACCCCTCCCAACTCTTTTGCCTTCTCCCTCAGCTCGCCCGCCATCGTTGCCGCCGTCGCAAGGTTCGCAGTCACATCTCCACGGGGCGTGAGCGGGACGACAAAACCCGCGTCGGCGAAGGCGTTGGTCGTTGCGAAATCTATGCGGAGGGGTTGCAGATCGGCGATTATGACGCGGTGGCCATTGGCTTTGGCGACGGCGGCGCAGAGGAGACCGACTGCGCCGGCGCCGAGGATGAGGATTGTGGAGTTGGCGGGGAGCGCGGCGCGACGATGTGTATGCATTGCTACGCTGAGGGGTTCGATAAGGGCGCCGAGGCGTGGGTCGAGGGTTGTGGGGAGTCTGGGGGGTTAGCTGAGGGTCATATCGCTGGGTTGAGGGGGACGCACTTATAGCATTTATCTGCGGGGTGGTTGATCTCGCTCTGCAGCGTGCCCTGGAAATGGGGCCAGCTCTTCGCGCTGCTGCGGAAGCGGAGGTCAGGACAGATGTTATAACGCCCCTCGGCACATAGGGCGCAGGTGCCGCACGGCAGGCCGACTTCGAGGGCGACGAAGTCGCCAATTTGGAGGGAGGTGGTGGCGGGGCCGACGGCGGTCACGTAACCGCAGGATTCGTGACCGAGGATCAAAGGCTCCCGTACGATGATGTCGCCGTTCCGGTAATGGTTGTAGTAATGTAGGTCAGAGCCGCAGAGGCCGGTGGAGGTGACGCGGACGGTGACTTCGTTGGCGGCTAGGGGGGTGGCGGCGGGAAGGGTTTCCTGGGAGGTGTGAGTTGGGATTTGGGCGGGGGAGGGGGGACGAACTATGCGGATGTCTTTGGGCCCGTACAGGACGCAGCCTGTTACGGAAACTGGGGTCGCCATATTGTAGAGGCAAATTGGGGAGTAGGAATATTCGTTAAGGGGGTTGTAGTATGTATATAGCTCGAATATATATGCTGTCGCCAGCCACAGAAGCGCGGGGTTTCTCTTAACAGATGTGGGGTAAAATGCGGGGTGGTGTGGTGGGTGGTGATACCCCGAGCATTGTCACCAATACTGATAATAATTTACCCGGGGCTAGAACGACTACACTTGAGAGCAGGGTTAGCAAAAAAACCCGACAAACCCCGGGTCAGGGTCATGTTGAGTCTGGGTCGGGTTTGGGTCATACCTCTTAATGACCCT
>JPKC01001219.1:0-27983 GCA_000750925.1 Pseudogymnoascus sp. VKM F-4518 (FW-2643) | reverse complement strand
TGTTTGGGTGGGTGTAGGAGTTGGATTTACTTGTGAGGTTGGATATTTAGACGTGAATCTGTTGCTGGCTAGAGTAATGGATGGGCTGCTGTATGTTGAGTGTATTTGTATATAATTTTATCATAAAACTGCATTATGAATATTTTCTTCGTATTAATATAGTCATAAAAATATTAAGACGCGATGAACGCAATGCACCGCGACTTTAGATGCACGTGGATAATCCGGTCGTAGCCCTCTGTACGTCTTCGCCGTCGCTGTGGCGGTGTCATGTGGAAATAGTTCTTATAAACTGGCTTGAAGGGGTCCAGAACCAGGAGCTAGAACTAGGGCTAGGGAAGCATATACCCGCAGACACGTAGAGGAGAGAGAATCGTGAGGTAGCTGAGATAGTAGAACGGAATACTATAACACTAAGTAGATAAGATATTGACGAAGAGCCAGCCGCGTCGTCGGGCAAGCTTCCGAGGCGTAGTCGTTATGGATAATGATTATCTTGCTATTTAAAGCTTTGTCTTGGGTTGATATCGGGGCTGAGTATCGCCCCTTGCTTTGTTTGCTAGGAATTGTCTCTATTTTTATGGATTTTGGGGCCGAGGTTGCGTCTGGGGCTTTGTTTTCCCTATCGTCTCTTTGGTGCAGCCTCGGCCCCTAAAAGCCACAAAAACAGAGACAGCGCTTGGCAAGGTGGGGGCACAGGGATATAGCCGGTGCCCCTTGTCGCTAGACATGGTGGTTGTGGGTGGGTTTCTTGGACTCGTTGACGGACTCCTTGTTCGCTCCCCCCCCACTCACCAGCTGACTTTGTGAGATCTGCGATCCATGATTTAACAAAAGCTGCTCTAACTATATTAGCAACTCACAATTTATACGCAATTTTTCCGTGTGGTCACGATCGCCGCGAGGCAGGAAGGAGATGCGGCCATGCTGTTTTAACCCCCCTCTTTTCGTCCGTCTTTGGTTGCGCTTTTTCAATCTTCCAAGGCTGATCAAATATGTTACAGAATTTACTGACATGAAGAGGAAGCATCATCTAAGCAAAATCTGGCATCAAGTACGAACCTATGAATATTAAATAGAACCGTCTCTCTCGAGTAGAGGTAGAGACAGACCCATCATCGCAAATTACCCCACAAACCGGCTCATCACAACCACCTTACCTAAACCGCCCAAACCGCCCAAAATGCACCCTGGTATATAAACCCACAAGGTTCTCCTGTAATAAGAGCAGCCTCATAGGCTAGCTTTAATTATCAGCTAGTACACCTTATTTTAATCTTGGTGATAATCCACTTTATGAGCCGCAAGCCGCGTAGGCACTGACGCGTCGCCACGGCAGTGAGAACCATTTCGCATTGACTTTTAATTTTCCCCACGTTTCTGCAAGGGCCCCTGCCACAAGCTTTCAGGATTGCAATATCGCTTTTAGAATCTATTGATCTTGTTCTAGCTTGTCCCTTGGCCTTGCTTGTTTCAGAACAAGCTTACTATTTGGATTGTGCAATTGGCTGGCATGAGATCGTCGAATTCACAACATAAAGGAGACTTCCGTCATTCCTATAGATTGAGGTCTAAAGTTCGAAGGTTCCCGGATTCTCACATAGAGTAGGTTACGTGGATTACGTGCGTACGCCTCTATGATCTATCTTAAGCCTTCACGTGTTTCTCCACAGCTTCGAGGGGTTTACGGGTATGAAGTTTAAATAGACTCACGATACCTTCCTTATTTCCCATTCTGTTTGATATCGCAGAGCACTCGCACTTCCATACTTATATTTTGTCATCATGGTATACTTCTCCAAGACCTTTATTGCCGCCGTGGCGGCCATCCTAGCCACGCAGGTAGTCGCCCATCCTGGACACGACATTTCTCAGGAGGTCGCCGAGCGGAATGCATTTCTGAAGAACTCTGCCCGTCGCGACCTCTCCCACTGCGCTTCTTCCCTCCGCAAGCGCGGCGTACAAGATGCGTCCATCAAGCGCCGGGAGGAAGCCATTGCGAAGGCTCGGGCTGAGCGCGGCTTACCCCTGAGTGAGCCAACCTCCGTACTCTTGATTGCACCAGAACTAACACATATTATAGAACGTGGCGAGATCGTAGCAAGAGATGCCACGGACGAATCTCACCTGTCTACATTGGATGTTAGCCCAACCACTTCAGGCGTGGATGATATCATCTTCTCCAACTCATCGTGCCTCCTCTCGCCCGAGGGCGAAGAAGGCCCTTTCTGTACCCTCCCCCCAACCCCTCCTCCTCGCCCCTGCTAACCTCTTCAGATGTCAAGGGAGAATACGTCCGCTCTGACATCAGGGATGACCAGCCGGGTGTCGAAATAATCATCGACCTGCAATTCATCGACATTTCGACCTGCCTCCCCATCGTCGACCTCACAGCCGACATCTGGCACTGCAACTCCACCGGCGTCTACGGCGGCGTCATCTCGGAAGGGAACGGCGACTCCACCGACGCCTCCAACATCGACGCCACCTACCTCCGCGGCCTGCAGACCACCGACGAAAACGGCGTCGCGCAGTTCACCTCCATCTTCCCCGGCCACTACTCCGGCCGCGCAACACACGTGCACGTTGAGGCGCACCTAGACGGTGAAGTCCTGCCAAACAGCACGTACACCGGTGGCACCATCGCGCACATCGGGCAGTTCTTCTTCGACCAAGACCTGATTACCGAGGTCGAGGCGCTGAGCCCGTACTCCACCAATACAATCTCCATCACCACTAACGCCGAGGACCGCGTTGTGCAGGGCGAGCTGGAGAACGACTCCGATCCCATGTTGAATTATGTGTTGCTTGGAGAGACGGTAGAGGACGGACTGTTCATGTGGATCTCGCTTGCGGTTAACAGCACGGCGACGTATACGGCGTCGCC
This sequence comes from Pseudogymnoascus sp. VKM F-4518 (FW-2643), assembly GCA_000750925.1. Lineage (NCBI taxonomy): Eukaryota > Fungi > Ascomycota > Leotiomycetes > Thelebolales > Thelebolaceae > Pseudogymnoascus > Pseudogymnoascus sp. VKM F-4518 (FW-2643). The sequence goes on along the minus strand of JPKC01001219.1, from coordinate 25,096 downwards.
GGCAGCAGAGCTGGCAGCTGATGGCGGGCATGCCGTTGAGGGCGGTGGAAATGTAGGTGGAGGCAGCGGCGGCGGACCTACGGGGAATGGCACGATGCCATCTGGCGGGGTACCTAGTGGTACTGCGCCTTCAGTCTTGGTCGGAACGGATGTTGGCTCTGTGGGCGTGACTGCTACTGGTATGATACTGCCTCCTGTGGATATGACGGCACCTGCTAATATTGTGCCTTTTGCAGTAAATGGCACTTCGTCCGTGACGTCTGCGATCGCGACTGCCACTTTTACTTCTGGTGGTGAGAATAGAAACGTACCTGGGCTTAGCAAGCTAGGGTTCAAGAAGTCGAAATCCGGGAAGGGGGCAGCTAAGAAACATGGGGCTAAGGGGAACTGAGCTAGGGGGCTTGTTGGTTGGAGGTATAATTTGGGGAATAGTTGCAATAAACTATCATCTAAAGACCATATATTTTGTATATTCTATTCTCACCTTTGAGGGACGCTGTATCAATGCAGTTTTCATGGTTCCTTCTACTAAGTTTACTCATGATAGCAAATCTATCTGAGTGCTACGCTGAGAGTTTTCGAGATGTGTATCTTGTTCAATGTACACCGTTGATGCCATTCGTATTCGCCCTCTTGACGGCATATGTTCGCCGGAATTGGTCGTCAATATGCTCTAGATAGTACACACCCTCGCCAATAGTATCTAAGTCACCGCTCGGTGTGTAGTTCTTCTGACCGTATGCTGCTTCGCGCAATTTGCAAGCCTGTTTGGCCAGGGTTAGTTATTGTCTGCGAGAGTCGTAAGGAGGGATATTAGGAAGAGCAAAGGCCCTTTGTGGGATAAGAGAGAAAAAAGACACACCTCATCATATTCCTGCGGGTTGGCGACATGCCTTGCCTCCAACCTCCTCGCGAAATCAAGCTTCTCAACAATACTACTCACATCACCCACTACCTGCAGCGTGAACAGCGTACTAGCAATCCCGCTACCGTAGCTGAACATGCCAATCGTCTTGTTCTGTAACTTATCAGATCCAACGTGTGTCAGAACGCTGATTAGTGAGCAGTATAGACTGGCAGTGTACATATTTCCGCAGTAGCTAGGATCTTTGATACATGCCGCGATGCGCGAGGTGAAACGATCCTTGCTAAGGCTAAGAAACTCTCTCTCGAGATCCTTAGACTTTAGTGACTCTTCGTGAGGTAGGTTTTGGAGTGATTCAGGGACGCCATTGAAGGTCACATCAGCCTTGTTGTTGAGGAAATCATTGTAGAGCAGTCGACCATAGGATTTGCTAACGAGTTTGCAGTTGGGCGTGTGGAAGGCCATGAAATCAAAGACGTCGATCAGGCTTCGACGTTCCCGCTTCAAGACCGCAACGGCGTCTGGGTTGCGTTCCTTCAGCTTGGCATCTATGGCGAGGCGGTCGGCGTTATTGCGCAGTTGCTTGTAGCAGCCATCAAGAGCTGAGAGATAGCAGGAAATAGAAAGATGACCGTCTACCAACGGGTATTCAGACTTCATGTCGGGCTTGTAGAAGTCGTACGCATGCGCCATGTATGTACCACGAAGGGCAGGGACATAAACGATCGGGGCATCGGGGCCAACGAGAATCGCAACAGATCCAGCACCACCAGTGGGTTTTGCAGCAGCGTCCTTGTAAATGGCAATATCGCAAGCAACGACAATGGCGTCTCGGCCATCCCACGAGCGAGATTCGACCCAGTTAATGGCGTTGAAAAGAGCGTTGGTACCACCGTAGCACGCATTGACCGTGTCGGCGCCTTCCAAGGAGTGGTTGTCACCGAACAGTTGGGTAAGAACGGACTTTACTGATTTGGCCTTGTCGATGGGTGATTCTGTACCAACTTCGAGACGCCCAATAGACTGTGGGTCTATTGAGTACTTGCGGAGGAGGGACGAGACGGCGGTCAGGGCAAGAGAACAGACATCTGCTAGACGTCAGGGTGGTTTCTGTAGATTCCAGCTGCATAACTTGCCTTCCAGGTCGTTGCAGAAGTTCATGGACTTCAAACCAAGACCAATGGTATATTTACCAGCGGATACACCTTGGTGAGCCTCAAACTGCGACTGATCTAACGTCTACGTAGTGTTAAATGAGCATTGAATCTTGAAAGAGAAGCGGAATGTCTACCTGGCTAGGGACATAGATCTCAATGGCCTTGATGCCTACGTTCTTGGGATATGTCATTGTCTGTTGTAGGAAAGAAAGCTGTGAAATTTAGATAATACAAAATTGAGCAGAACCGCCCGACTTGTTTTGGAGAAGTGCACCTAGGGTCGGGGTTGGTTGGAGCCGAGAGTATTGATCATAGGCGAGGCTAAATGTAGAAGAAAAGGCTCTATGGGGAAAATCCGGGTTGGGTTGAGAATATGCCAGCTCTGACTTATGACTGCCCTTGTTGGTGGTCTTCTCTTGCTAGCTGATTTCCGTTACTGATTGGCTTCCCTCCTTTAGGTACTACCCTGTATAGATTTGCTTCGTTTCATCTCGGACTTTAAATTAGTACTATCTATATCTATTCCGCTAGGGAAGCAGATGCGATCAAAGATTTCGTGGGGGTACAGGCTCACCGTGACGACAATTGCTCAGACAATTGCTCGGATACTTACAAAATAGTCTGTCCCCATGGAGATGTTCCTAAGAAGGAATTGCCCCATCGGGATGGCCTGAAGAGTTAAGCTTTTAACGGTTTCGCGAGCCAATCAGCCGTGTAATCACGGCAGCCTGATGGGAGGACCACACGCATCCTCCCTTCAGGCTGCTGTGTCAATCTTTCCGCCCGTAGGTGTTCACTATAACAACAAGTATTGAAAGAATGCAACCGAGTTGAAACCAGAGAGGTATTCCGAGGCATACTTTTACGGTAACAGCTGCGCCGATATCACACATCAAGCGGACATACTACTAACCCAACCTCTGACGGCAGCAAACAAGCCAAATCCTCCTCACTCGCCGCTGACAAACCCCACCAAATGCGCGACTACTCACCTTCTCTGAGGCTCTCGTGTCTGTCTCGACCACAAATTTGCATAGGCGGAGTATGTAGCGTTCTTCGCGGCACTGTTGTACGAGTTCAAAGTGACATTTGCGGAGGGCGTGGATCGGGACCAGGTTAGGTGATACCTGGATTGGAAGTGTGTGGGGCAGGTTGTCATTGGCAGGGTCGAGGACACGCGGTTTTGAGGCTAAGTTTTCAAATTACAGTAAATTTCTATTTCTAGATTATCCTTACTTATAAACGTACTTTGATTGGTGTAAAGGGACTTCCCTGCGTTACTGGGAATGGAGAAAGATGGCCGTGCTGCGATACAGTACTGTAGTATCTCTTTGGTAGGAGTGAAAATCGCGCTTAGTAGACCGTCTGCAATTTCCTACTATTGTCTTTTTAGCTCCTTAAAACGTAACAGAACGAGGAGGAGATCATAAACAAGATCTCGCCTGCCTCCGATATCTGTTCAGCGAAGAGGTCACTACACAGGAAGGGGAGGAAAGGAAGCATGTCCTGTGCAAGAATATTATACTACTCTTACCTCCTCGTTAGAAACTGCATGCTTGAAAATGGATTTTATCACTAACTAGGTATGATGCACGTTGCATAGGTAGGCCAGCACCAAAGAACTTTTGCCCACGGAGGCCTGGAATACGTCGTCAAAACGAGAAAATCATTTGCAGCAAATCGTTGAAAAAATAGATACGACCATCTCAACCTTTGTAACCGGGTTTGATAGCGAGTAAGAGAGAGTATCTGCTTGGAACAGACCAAGAATAGAAATGTGTACAGTGAAAGTCAGCTAGTGCTAATGAACCCCAAACGGTAAATACCATCAAAGAATCAACACGAAGTCGCAACGGTACACTTTACTTCATGGCCGGGATCGTAATCTTGGCGATGGTCCACGTCTTGCCGCCGTCAGCACTTTCCATTTCCGTGTTCGTGGCGCCCGATGCCGTACGCAGAGTCTCGGCAAAGGTGTCATCGGCGGACTCCAGAATAATGGTTAAGTCGGCGTAGGTCTGCTCTGCGATGGTGCCAATGCAGGCTACCCCGTTCTGTGCCAACATCGCATGTTAGTATTGACGCTATCAAGGAGGCAGAAGAGGAGTTGGGTCAAACGGCTGTGCCGTCAAGAGTCTCAAAAATTGGAAACATTCTGTGATGGGGGTAAACCACATACGTAGTCGTTGCATTCAATCGCGGTTCCCCAACCTGTCATGGGCCCAGACGTCTTATTGAAGGTCGACAGCAATTCTCCCGTCACTGCATCCGACATGGTCCTAATCGCCCATTGTCAACTTGAACTCCACCACGTCGTGGGGGGAGATAAGAGAGACGGGGGAGACCTACTGCAGCCAAATGTAGCTCTCCTTGTCGATCAACGTGTAGTTGAGGCTGATGCCGTTCTCGTAATTAACATCGGCCGTGGTGAGCTCGCCAACCCACTGGTTGATGCGACCATCGGGAAGATTGCCGAACACCTCAGAGGAGATGCACCAGGCGGTGTCGGCGTTCTCGCCGGGGCACTCGCTCTGGCCCGCAGGGTAGGACCCGACAATGCTCTGGATGAGGTCGCCGGTCCCGTTGGAGATCCCCAGCCAGACTAAGAGGTACCCGATTTGGTTCGGAGGCATCTGGCCCGGGTAGATGGTCGTGGTCGTGCTGATGATATCATGCTTCGACGGGCCAAGACTGAAAGAAGGACCCCATGAATTGCGCTTAGCGAACAGGGAGGACGCTGATGTAGCTGTGGCCAATGCCATAATGCCGGTGAGAATAGGGGACTGGGTATGCATTGCGATAAGATCAAGGACGACGTGAGTACGAAATGAAGCTATAGAGGGGCCGGCCTTGAATGATGAAGATAGAGACTACTAGGAGAGTGATACTTCAATATTGTGGTTTCGGGCGACGAGGTCACTTTATATTATCATATTATTATGCCTATGCGTGCCTTTACAAATGTACTCGCCGGTGCCTCCCCCGGATTCCCGGTGATACCCCTCAACGCCACCCCCTGCAGCCCAGCCCGCTGGTTCCTTCCCTCGTATAAAGAAGGTGCGCTCCCCTAGCCCTTTTACTTCAAACAACAGTGTGGGGCGTTGCAATTGACACCTTCCTGCGGGAATTTATATTCCGGAGCTTCGTTGACTCATTGGACGTTTACTCTTGCTGGGTTATCTCCTTGTTAGGAATAGCATAATGGAACGCAGCGCCTGTGAACTTCCGAGACCAGAACGCGACGGGGTGCCATCGATCGTCTTTCGCCAGTTGAGAGAGAGTCTCGGAGAGTCAGTCTCAAGCCTGATTGACAGGTCTATGGTCGAAGTGCTGTGACAACGGAGCCTCCAGGAAACCGCATGATGGAAGCCTGTACGGCCTGTAAACTCATATTTCCTAGCTACAAGCTAGTCGCTTGCTCCATCCTTTCCAAAACAACGACAGAGACTGTTTAGGACGACTATGTTGCCGGTATGTGGCACCGATCTCTAGAAGGTGAGATATTGTGGACGATAGAAGATAGACCACCGGCCCCTGGATCGTGCTCTGACTTGGTCTTGGGCTAGCTAACCTTATATTTTTACTTTCCAAAATAAACACTATATAAACATTCAATATTTTATCTTTATATTACAAACAATAGACAATAACAAACTACAGGAGTCAAAGTCAGACAAACAAAAGTCATTATGCAACGAAGAATTATGAACCTAGTGGGGCTCTCGCTCGCTTCTATTTTCGTCAGAGTGGGGGGATTTTCTCGTATGCCTGTGAATCCAACTGCATCAATACCAACTGCATTGCATATATTAAAAACCAACAAGCCCTTGTTCCCATCCTCAAAGGACTCAACCTTTGGTATATATCTCCATACTGTAAGATGAAAGCGCTTTTTACTCTAGTCTTCTCTTATAGCCAGTCTTGTCTCGGGGCTAGAAATCAAACTCAATTCTACCGTCATCCGCATTTCGCCCAGCCGTGTAACAACAGCAGTGCCAACATCGATTTCACTCCAATAGGTATATAACCCTAACAAACTAGATTGTGAAGCCACCCCATGCCAGTAGATGAGAGAAAATCTTTTAAGAATACCTCGCGCATAAAGGGGATATTAGAATGTTTAGCACTCTTTCGTTCTCTAAAGGTAGCCAATCCATGGCTTTTGAAGATCATTCTTTTTCTCACGATGGCTCGGGGAATTCTACGAGAAGGTTTGCCTGTAAAATATGCCGAGCTCACAAGGTATGAACAGTACTCGTTCCGGAACAAGTCTTGGATGGGATACAAAATCTAATCCACCACAAGATTAAGTGCAGCGGCGACAAATTAAGCTGTGCCAGATGTGCTAGCCTCAATATAAAATGCGTATACGACGGAGTCAGCAAATACGGGTCACGATCGTCACGGTCTCAGTCACGCCAAAGCATAATTTTGGCGGGTACCTTGAAATCAAGTTGGAGCATCCACAGCCCCAATAAGACCAACTCGTCAAAACATCGCCGTGATAGACCGTCGTCGATACCACAGAAAGAAAAGGATACCATAGACGATGCTGCGGATGACGAACTACTACCTAATAGTAAATCGCCTGAGTCAGACATGGCAGGATCTTCAAGCGATGGGCGAACGACGGTACTGACATGCACGCTGGGACCGTTGCATTACGACGACGGTGATGCTAGCATGGATATCGTGACTGACGATTCGACATCTGGTGATCTAGACAATAGGCTGGATTGGTCACTTATAAACGACGATTACGCTTCTACGCCTGATTTAATCTCCCGTAAGTCGAATAATCCCAAGTGACAAGACCTAAAGTAGCACCAACTAACTCTTTTGTAGGCAATCCAGTGTTTGACCCTAGCGCCATCCAACTCCTAGATCTATCCCTCTCCCAGCCTTCGGAACACTCTGGTCCCCAGCAGCCCTCAATATTATCCTCAGATTCACAGCCATGCTCCTGCTCTGGCCGTCTCTCAGCTTTACTATTTAGCCTCAACGGGCACTTACGTCGGCCCCCTGGCGGCAGCACCATCCCGCTCGAGCAGAGCATATCACGCATTCTCGACGCCCATGCCAGCGCAGCACGACTACGCGATAACATGTCTGCATGCGTATCCCAATGCCTCAAACAGCCCTCGAACGCGGTGCAGCTGGTTATGCTAGTCGAGCAACTCGTCGATTTCTACGCAGAACTCGTCGCGCAGCTTTCCGCGGCGCAATATGCGGTTGACACAGTGCAAAGAGGTTCCACGACAAGTTCAGAGGTGGCCTTGGCGATTACGCTGCGGATTGGCGAGTACGTAGCTGAGAATGTGGCGGAGAAGGAGGCTATGATTAAATTGCTTGTTGGTGGGAGGATAAAGGCTCTAACTAAGTTTACGATGAAGTGCCAAGAGCAGTTGGGAATAGCGTCGGTGGCTGGGGAGTGTAGTGGAAGGCTGAATGCTGCTATGCAGCGGTTGGAGGTGCTGAGAGACGCATAGGACGAGAGGGCCTAATAGAGTATTTCGAATAATATAGGGGGGCGAATGACTGGAATGCGGGAGTACTGTTGGAAATGCACTAGGTATACGAAGGTTTCTGACGAGTTGGATGTATGTAGATTCATATGTAATGGACAGCCGGCATGCTGGACACTGAAGGTGCAGATGGATGATATAATGTAGATTCATGATAAAATTATATACACCTCGGGACCAATTCTGTAACAAGTGCGCGACTTCTTCAAATCAGCTTACGGTGATCTAATCTGTGGATTCCAAAGGACGAGCTCGAAGTTGCAAAGGATGAGATTGTTCGCACGAAAAGGTATTTAGATCAGTAGAGATGGCGCATCTCTAAGTGAACAAGGCAGCTTGATACTAGGGGGCTTAGCTTCCTAACTCTATAAACAGAAGATACCTTCGTATACCTAGTGCATTTCCAACAGTACTCCCGCATTCCAGTCATCCCCCCCCCTATCTCTATCCATCCTCGTCCTCCCCTCTACCCGCCTCGCCACCACAAGCGCACCCCCACACCACACCCCCACCACAGCCACCATCACAAACGGCCCTCCCCTCCACCACCCCTTTAATTCCAACCCAACCCCATACAACCACGCCAGCCCCGGTCCACCCACCACGCTCCCGAGCACCTCTACCACTCCAATCGCTGCATACAAGCTCCCGACCTGCTCCCTCGGGACCAGTTCCGTAACTAGTGCACGGCATAACCCCCCTAAACCACTCCCGAGCGCAAAGACCGCAAGAGCAACCAGCACGAGCGGAAGCGGCGGTGAGAGCCCTAGAAGCGTGCTCCCGAGCACCATGATGCTAGTCGAGGCGAGGGCAAGGAGATAGTCCTTAGCGCGAGTGGAGAGGGCAAGGCCCATGCCGTGGCGGGGTTGGGTGAGGATGTGCGAGGCTAACGGGAGGAGGAGAATGACGACGACCATGTCAATAAGGGCGCGTAGGGAAAGGAGGAGGCCTGACTGTGCGAGGGACCAGTTGAAGCGGGCGGAGATATCGCGGAGGCTAAGCTGGACGATTTGCGTGGCGAGTATGACGAAGGAGAAGGTCGAGAGGAGGAGGAGGATGGGTAGAGAGGTGGATGTTGATGACGAGGCTAGAATTGTCCGGAGGTGCTTTTTGATGAGGACGAAGAGGCTGGCAGGGCGAAGTGAAAAAGGAGGCGTTAGGGGCGATCCTAGGATGGGCATGGTAGGGGATTTAGGCGAACGGAGATGCAGAGTTTCAGGCACAAAGAGGAAGAGCACTGTGCCGAGGGCAATCATGGCAATGCCAAGCAGTATAGGCGGCCACGACGACCACATCATGAGGTAACTTGAGAGCATTGGCCCTAGGATTTGGGCTGCTAGGCCGCCACCTATCAATGCTAAGAATGTCTGCGCTCGGCTCTCCTCCGGTGCAACATCTGCGACAGCAGCGTAAATCATAGCTGAACCAACAGGATAGCTGCCGCCTATAATTTGCCAGATAGGCGTGACCCAAACAAGGCGCAGGGGAAATACGCGCCACCACCAAATAATAGCAAGGCCACTAAGCTCGCTGAGCAAGCTGCCAGCCATGGAGAGAAGGAATACGGGCTTGCGGCCGATGCGGTCTGCGAGGAGGCCGTAAGGAATAGAGAGGGCGAGGCTGGGGAGACATGTGGTGAAGAATTTGCCGCCAATGATGATGGCAAGCTCGGATTGGACGGGGTCCCCTTTGCAGAGTGCCTCAGAGATTGGGGCGGGGGGAGAGGGTTCGGATAGGCTAGCGTAATAGTGTTGGCAGATGATGTCCTCGCAGATGCGGGTGAAGGGCATTGTCATTATGAAGCCGCCGAAGTTGAGGATGAATGTGACACCTGTTAGCAGGGCGATGATAGGGCGGGGGCTGTGCGGCGGTGTTGGCGGGAAGGGAATTGAGGGTTTTGCCTCCGGGGAGGCGGGGAGGAGAGGCTCGCCTTCTGAGGGCTGATCTTCTGAGGGCTCGTCTTCTGAGTATCCGTTGTAGTGTTCCGTACCGTTGAGGTTAGTCAGGGGGGTATCCATCGTCCTAGTCACCGCGCACAGGAACGGGACAAACACTCAATAGCGCATAGACGGAGGAGGTAGAGAGAACATACAATACAGCGCAGGGCTGAAGATTCACATATCTGCGGTGCTACCTGTAAGCGACGTGTCCTTGGGGTTGTGAGGTTGGTGAAACACAGCCAATCGCGGAAAACAATGAAGGTTCGTACGCCGCCAAAAGCTGACCTCGAATTAACATCTATCTGTCAGTTAACCTTAACTAATAAAAAATCTGCCTTCAACCACAGAAAAAACTATCATAGCTTATCAGATTGCTCCTCAAATCCGTACTAAAGACGCCATCTCGTGAATTGTAGTTTGTAGATTTTCTCTTTATACCGTTTCCATGTACACTCATGAAGTTGCCACCACCTACAACGATGTCCTCGCTTATCTTCAGATTGATTCTCGCTCCCCTGAATTGACAAGTTGGCCGAATCTGGATAGTATGCTTGTGCTGTGCAGTGGTGGCTTCTTCTGCTTAGGCGACTGTCACAGCTAAAGCGTTGAGCAACTCTCGATAACGACGGTGATTTCCACCATTCGTGACAGCTGATCAGGTACCTCTTCTTTCTGGCAACATCAGCATCGAATCCACACGTCCGTTTTCGGCGGCTTCGTGGAGGGCGTCCAGTCGGAATCGACCGCGTCAGCTGCAGCCCCGCACCTTAACAACAGCCTTACTTACAGTAGCGGCTTACCGCTGGAATCAAGAGAGTTGAAATTGACGAGCAAGAGCACCTTTTCTACAATATGATGCCCATATTATAGTCGTTAGTATATTCAATACATACATAAATGGCGGTTCCGCTCCGTTAAAGATCAGTTTTGCTTCCGTCATGTTGTGATATGAGGCTTCGAGCTTTGTTGACAAGCATGGTTCAACTGGTAAGGGGTAACAGGCAGCAGGCAACAGGGGTCCAAACTAGGGTCCGTGCCCAGAAGCTTTTATTCACATGGCGAAAGCGCTAGTCTGATCGGCCATATAAAAAATATCCGTTTCGGGAGAATGGCAAGGCTGATTATGAGCTATTAGCCACTAAACTGCTGTTGACATAATTAACTAAATATCATAGTTTGGAGCAATTTTATTGTCGATAAGGCTGTGGTAGTCTCGAGATCTACTTATCCAGTCGGCGGTGCCTGGATTCAAAACAAACTATTTGAAAGGGTCCGTGCAATCCGAGCCGTCTGTGGCTTGGTACGCCACTAATATACTACGGAGTATAGTAAGGTGAGGGGTATTGCATTCATGACATGGTGACCTACAGTACGGCGCCATAAGTATTCGTACGGCTCTGTGGACCAATTGCAGTAAATTACAGCCATTTTGTATGGGGACAAGCACAGACCCGTACGAATACTTTTGGCGCCGTACTGTACAGCTCGTCACAGGCAAGTGCCGTCAAGCCAAGAAGCTATTGACAGAGGCGCTTTGTGAGGCTTTCCAGCTGAGAAGACGAGGTGGGGGTTGTGGGGTTAAGCTGTATATAAAAGGTTGGAACTTTCCTCTAAACGGGTCAGTCTTTATTTTACAGACCATTAGCTCATTTTCTCATTCATACAAAATCCCCCGTCTCATCCTACGAGATATACCGGAAACTATGTCTACCGATAAAGCCCCCGCAGAGAAGCTTCCTCTTGCCATCCGCAAGAACGGTATGTCACCCCACCACCTTGCCAGTATATTTAAAGACTACAAAGTTGACTAATTGGCCTGGATAGTGCGCGATAGCTGGGAGAACAAGAAGCCGGAACTTGAAGCCCAGCTCCTAACCCTCCTCGGGGAAGCCTGGACGTTCGACATCAACCCACTCGCCATCTATCCTTACGCAGAGGAGGGGTCTTACGGACACAGCTCCCTCGGCGACTGCATCTATGCGTGAGTCTCAGCTTTGTCCACCCCAATCCCACCTCGACCGAATTAATGAATTGCCAGCTACGCCGATGGCTTCATTTACCAGTTGAAGTACTTCCTCGCCGAGCACGGCGAGGAAGGCAAGACCGAGCTTAACGCCGTCGTCCCAACCCACACCATTACCTTCGGTGCATCACCCAAGTTCAGCTACTGCGGCAACGACATCGAAGAGGGCAAACTGCGTCTCCTCTTCAACCCCAGCTGCCTTGGTACCAACATCGACCACGCGGGCCAGAAACTCGCCGAGACCATCTCTGCTGCCCCACAGCCCGAGAACGCCTCGCCGCTTAGCTATACCGCACGCAACTCCATCAAGACCAACTACGATGCGAAGATTGGTTCATACCTCGAGCAGGCGCGTAAGGCACTACAGAATGAGAAGTTTGTGTTTGACCCTTCTTGGGAGCAGCTGGCTGCTGGCCTGAAAGGGGGTAAGGATGTAAGAGACGATTGGGAGACGAACCTTGGCAACTTCGCGACGAGTTACTTCGAGGGTTTCGTGAGTGCGCTTACTTACCAGAAGTTTCACGAGGACGAGATGCTGAGAGAGGGGCTAGAGGAGGCGGTGCCAAATGGAGTTCTCAAGCTGAGGATCGTCGAGAAGTTGACAACAGGCCAATCGAGCTACAGTGAGATTACCCTAGACAATGGAGATTTGGTCATCCAGGTAAGCTGTGTCCACTCCCAAGCGCGTTCGAATGGATACTAAAAGCTATTGGTTAGACCACCCCTAGCAACTGGGGCACAAATGTCCATGATTCTGCTAGCAAGCTCATGGATATCCTATAAACTGTCACATATCTTGCTCTACTGTACAGCCTTTTAGATAATTTGCAAGTCTGTTATGGAATAGGCCAGTATCTGGGGGCAGAGCAATAGACATGGGATAACTCCCCATAGAAAACTACCGTACAAGCCAACGTAGGCTTTCAAATGTTACCACGATAGAATATAAATTACTCTAACCTGTTCAATCCCGTCCCCGCCTGTTTTCGTCAAAACCAGTTAGCTACTGTAAAATGTTACCCTATCAACAACCACAGTTATCACACGTATGGGCTCACCGAGCGTGGCTTATGCTGCAATATAGCCGTGCCGCGAGGCGTTCACAAGCTCCGCCTTGGCTGCAGGAGCTGAGCTCTTAGGCAGACCCCATCACTCACGGACCTACAAGGGTAGATTCGTATTTATTGCTTCCCTCTACCCTGCTGCAACTTCTGCTCTTGAATGCAAGGGAAACTCAACGCCCACCCGTAGCTCAAAGAACCCCGCTTGCAAGTCGACCCCTACGCCTCTACGCACCTATTCCTAAAGCTGATAAAATGGCGTCAGCTAATCTGTACGGTCCTTCATCTAATATTTCCCTCATTAATCTAACTCTCGGCCTTTTTCAGCCCCCTGCGTCTGCGCAGCAACATTCGCGATCTTGTCACCTCCCCCACCTCGGCCGTTGCCATCCGTACCGCCGACCTCGGGAAGACCATCGGGTACCCCGTCTCTCTTGATCCGGAATGGTCAATTCTCTGGGCTGCGCTGCAACCGTACTATGCTGACCCCGCGACATTCATCCCTAGTATCGCAAGGGTGCTCGTCTCGTGGTGTGATGTGTTTACTGCGTGGCTAGAGGCCGAAGAGAATGAGGATGGCGTGGAAAGATTGCTGGAGGAGATGAAACCGGCGGTAAAGATTGTCGTTGAGGTGAGTCCTCGATCTCTTATGCTTCTCTTCTTGGACTCTTGTTCTGTGCGTAGAGAGTGATTCAAGGAGGGGGGACGAAAGCGATAGCTGCAGCGGTAACTAAGTAGTTCAACAGATATCGACGACAGGCAAAAGGCCCTCCACGGCCTGGCTTGCAGACAAACGAGTCTTTGTGATCAGCCTCCCAAAAGCCGAACCACCCCCAGCCGGCACAATCCACGCAGGTCTCTCATCAGACTTCCTCTCTCTCTTTACGCCACTCTCCTCCTCATCTCCCCATGCTCCAGTCTCAGCCGTTGCATCCGACGATCCCGAATGGGCCGACGTCTCGATCGAACCTGAAATTCGCACGCCTGCGGCTCTTCCACATCAAAGCATTGCTGCCCAAGAAAGCGCCAGTGATCGGCTCCCGGACCTTGCTCTCATTCCTCGCCCGGAAGAACTGCTTAAGAGGGCCCCGTATTGGCTCCTTGTGCGCCAGGATGTGGATGACCGCGTTGTTATCCAGGGAAGCCACGCGCCTAGCTTAGAGTGCATGGAAGCCTATTTAAAGCGGTGGTGTAGAGGGAACCCACATCGAGTTGACCGCGTAGGTCCTCCTCTCAGTTCCCCCTTTTCTCAGTGTTCTCACATATTTCCCTTTAAAGAAGCTTGGCTGACGCGTAGTGAGTCCAGCCACCTGTGGTGGAGGTTAAAATGGAGCAGTCGGCATTTGGGGTCGGACTGTTGAACGACACGCTGGTGCTACAAGGACAGGCGGGGAAGGTAAGTGTGATGTTAGTGTTGGTATTCATTGAGACCGTCTTGGAATACGCACCTGTGTTAGAGACTTCGACGGCCGGGAGAGTGTGGGAATTTAAGAGAGTTAAAGGGTTTAAATAATACTACCGATATTATAACACCAACAAGATAATTAGTAAGAGAGTATATCTTATGGTGTAGAATCTGATTAGTTTAAATTTATATTTGAATCACCGATAGTACTCAGTATATCGGTAGCCGAACCTAAACTTCTAAGCCTATTGCCTCTTTTCTTGTGGGCATCACCTGCCGGGCCATAGATCTGGCTAGTGCAATGGCCTTAAAGACCACAGACAACTGTTTCGCGCTCGGCAGATACATCGTGCAGATACCTTTCTCTGCTCGTCCTCACAGCCCTTGGGAATTCTGCGTGGCAAGAGGTGGTACCATCGCGTAGCCTTATTGCCCTGTTGTCCTGTAGTCACCTGTCTCGAAATCTCTCTCACATCGTTTCCGAAAGGGCCAGTCCGAGAACTAAGCATCAAGTAAATCCACATGTAGACTATGAAAGTGCGTGTAGTTATGAATTAAAATGGTATTTCGGGTCAACTCATACAGCTATTAAATCATGGTTCGTGGGCCAATTCAACTCCCGCGAGGATCGTGCACGAATATGTCCCTCCTTTTCCTCCCACCTTCCTTCCCACGGCTCTGTATCCCAACAACTAGGCCGACAGGACAGCTCCAACTGAGGGCAAATCCTCTCCACCGGAGTAACATCGTCGTAGAACTCAGGGAACATCTCCAAAAAGCCAACGTCCATGCGCCAGTGACTGATTTCTCGAAGGTGATTGCAGAATGTGCCAGAGAATCGGATATAACTAGATTTCTTGTCCATGTTAAATGCTTCTCCAAGGCCATACGGCCAGTGGAAGCGGAAGGACCGGGCAAAGGTCTGCCAGAAATCGTCGGTAAGGACGTACTTTTCTGATAGCACGAGCCGCTCGCGCAGACCGGGCCTGTGATTCGGGTTCAGAGATAAGCAGAGAGCGCTGGGAGAGACGAAGGGCAAATTCTTACCAGGCGAAGTAATCCATCACATGGTCGTGCGGAAATTGTTGCTGCGTCGGCCTATTTGTTGTTAGTGATCAGATATTGGGGAAGTTTGGAGGACACTGTACCGAGGTCTATACCATTGTGGTAATTCTCGATATGATTCCGCCTTGACTTGACACTGTTTTATCCCTTTAGTTAGGCAATGCACTCCTATTCTGAGAGGGCCAAGTTTTGCTCACGATAAGCATCTTGTAAATAGTAGCCAGCATGACTAGCCGCGTGATATCGCAAGTATCGCGGAAAATAAGATCATCAATTCGACGCAGTGTTCGCCGGAGTGGACATATTGTATGCTGGCACTCCACGTTCTCCCAGCCGTGGAGAATCGCCCGAATGAGGAAATCCTCGTTGGCCTGCTCCTGCAGAATAACCTCTTTCCTATGCAGATAGAGCACCTTACTCAGCTCGGAGTTGCAGGATGCTGTTGTTTTCCTACTTTCATATGGCTGTGTGGTCGCAATATTTGTATTTGAGAAGATGGGCAGAGGACTAAATATCGAGCTTTCGGTTTGGCTTTTATATCCGCTCTCTAACGGCGAGAGGTACTGCAAGCCAGCTGCGCTGTTGCTGGCAGATATATCGATGCCAAATGGCGGATTGGTCATCGAACTGCAACTGGATTGACGCCGCTCCCCGTCGTCAATCCGCGATGTATGCAGCAAATTGCCAGGCGATGACAGAGCAAATGTATGCGGCGTATAAGGTGCATTTGATAGAATCATCGATCCCGCGAGGGCATTCTGAGCGATGTGGTCTGTCGACGTAAAGACAGATGGCGATAACTGCTCAATGAGATCGTGCTCAGCAGGGTCGCGAGCTTCACTTGTATTCAAGCCGGTTGCTTGCGATTCGAACCAGACCGCAGGGTCTATAATGTGTGCCATGTCCATATCTGCAACCACTGTATCGAATTGAAGGGAATTGTGGACTCCCTCTTCCTCGTCCTGGTCAGGACGGGCCGCGCAGGCTGCTTCTTCGCCCTGGTCGGGGCGGGCCACGTAGGCTGACTGGCTGCATCGTGCTGCTTCGAGTTCCGCCTCCAGTTGTGTGATTCGCGCCTCTCTCTCCCGCCGTTTTGCTCGCTGTGCCAGCCTGTCCACTGCCTGTTTCCTCGCTCGCTGCTCCTTGGTCATGACACGCCCTGAGCTCCAGGGCTTGGCGGGCGCCTGGCATTTGGAGCCGCCGTCAAACATCGTAGTCGCACGCGCCTGGGTCTTCTGGGTCTTCGGCATGATAGATTACATATATTGATGGTTGATTGTAAGAACCTTGAATTGACATAGAGTAATAATGTGTCAGGGTCCCCATCTAGCTGGGGGTGTAAGCTGTGTTCGTCGCTCTATCTGCGGATAACAATGGGGATGGGTCTGGTGATATCGGACGCGAGGGATGGAAGATCTATGAATAGGAAACGCGGGGTATAAACGCGGGGCCCCGGATTGTTTGGACGACTTGTGCGAGTCGCACATACAAAGCAGCGGCGTATATGGTGGTGGCGAGCCTATCGTGGTTGGTTAATAAATTGGGAATACGATAATCCACACCCAAATTGGGTGATATTCTCCGGTTCTCCGAGACTCTCACAGGGGCACTCGGTGCCTACAGGTATCACAAGGCAGTACGGGATAAGGTGTTGTCAATCGAATTATATATCTAAATGGTCTACCATATACATACCTAGGTAGGTGGTGATTCCTATGGGCCGGCCAATTCGGGGAGTCTTGGCCGCTCTTTCGTTAGCTGAGATGGTACCACGCTAGCCTCGGCTGAGGGGATGCCGAGGGGAAACGCCTGATTTGGGGGCTTATTGCTTGGCAATGCCCATTCATCCCCAAATCTCCAACATCTTTGTCACTTTTCACCCACTAAACGCGCCCCCAGAGCGGGGTACTCCCCCATCATCAACCTCGATATATCCATATCCATAGTATAGAATAGTATAGTATTAAATACTATTCTATTAAATGTTAAAACTATAGAACTCTAAACTCTGAGTCAGCTATAATATATATCAATTTTTATTTAATTCCAAGATGTGGTCGTTAAGATATTTACGGTTGAGTTTGTGGGGGGAATACTGCGAGTGAGGAACACTTCCGGCACCCCACTGTAAAGTATCTATAGCGTCCAGGCAGGGCGACAACCATGGTTCCCCTCTTTTATATTCTAGCTAATGATCAATGGCAGGCATACGACTACAATTTGGTTCCCCGCTTGCCCTCCCCACCCTCCCCATCTGTGAGCCCCAACGCTGCGGCCAGGATCGTCGCGGCCTTTTCCCCAACCAAAAGAGCGGTGTTGTTGGTATTGGCACCAACATTCTCTGGAATGATCGAGAGATCACAGAGCTTGAGGCCTTCCAAGCCATAAACGTTTAGGTCCTTGTCCACGACACCGCCATCTTGCAAGGGCCGCATCGCACAGGTACCCAGCGAGTGCCAGGTGGTGTTCACGTTCTCGCGGATGTGCTGCGCGATGACTTTGTCGTCTTCGGCCGAGTACTGGATGTTGGGCATTTTACAACGGTCCTCCATGCTCTGGTGTTCGGGCTGCGCACCATCCTCGAAAGACACGAAAGCTGCAGCACTTTCGGCCGAGAATTTAGGATGCCCAATCTGAAGCTCACCACGATAGGTGCTAAGCCGTCGACAGATCTCCCGCTGACGCTTATACGCCCAAACCTGAGCCTTGAGGTCAAGGTCATCTTTGTCATTGAGAAATCCGGTTTCAAAGGACGGAGGGTCGTAAACCGATTCACCACTAATATGGATGGAGCCGCGAGAGTAAGGGTAGGCTGTATAGCAGCCGATGGTGGAGTATTGACCAGCAGGAACAGAACTTGGGTCCCCTAAAAAGGTAGAAACAACACCCATGAGCATTAAAGGTCTCGATGGTGAGTCTTTGAAGTCTCTATCCCATGCGGCTTGGAACTCGGGCCCAAGTGCTACAACCTCGTCATCTCGCGGTCGTAGCTTCGAGGAGATGTCGACGGAATTCCAGCCCAGAATAGGATTCTTCTCTTTAACCGCGGCTTCGAAATCGAGCCTGCCCGATAGTAGCGCATCGATGGTCTCATCAGGCGCAAGACTGGTTTTATATGGCAGAAGGGTAAGATGGTGATCCTGGTAGTTTGCTCCCACGCCAGGGAGATCAGCGATGACGGGGATTCCGAGACTCTTGAGATGGCGCTCCTCTCCAACGCCGGATCGTTCAAGGATCTGAGGGGTGCCCATTGCACCGGCAGCGATGACAACTGTTTTCCTGGCCGTAATGCGCGTGCGGGGATGTTTGCTGAGGCCGGTGAGAGGTCGATGGACTATATTAGGCTCAACCTCAAGACCTACTGCACGCTTGCCATCGAAGATGACGCGACTGACCAGGGTTTCCGTGAGGACGTGAAGGTTGGGGTACTCTCCACGTTCCTGAAAGTCATGGATGTACCTGTGTGCAGCATCTTGCCGTTCTGAAGCGTATTAGCGCTTAATCCATAAGTGAAGCCTTCCATAATGGGCGACATACTTCCGTTAGGGCAAACATAACGCTGCCAGCTTGAGAACCCATTATTTTGTTGAAGATCCTGAAGATCGACAATCTCTGGCCAACCCTGTTTCGAGGCAACTTCGAGAAACTCTCTCTCTGGTCGAGTGGCTCGATAAGTTCCGCTTGATACATGGATGGGACCATCATAGCCATGAAGGTTTCGATCAATGGTAGGATCATCCGAATGAAATGTCTCGAGCTAACATATATTAGGTCGGTTTTCTAAACAATGCTCCGATGGGTGCCCACCTTCCTCAGCAAGGGCAGCAGGTCCTGTTGCGTCCAGCCCTCGGTTTTGAAGCTGTCAAAATCCACACCCTGGGCCCTCGAGTACCTATAATAGTTAGAGAGCTCAATATTCGTAGGATGAGGAGTACTACATGGTAAAGTTTATAGATGATCCACCGCCAAGTATGCCTCCAGATGGTACAATCGGCTCCCTGCCAGCTAAGGCTTCGCTCTTATTTCCTTTGTAAAAGATTGCGGTCTTGCTGTCTGGTGCGAGATGTTTGAGGTAGAGTGCCGGACAAGTGACGGTAGGGTCATTGTGATTATTTTTGCCACCCTCAATTAGTAAAATAGACAGCGAGGGATCGAGTTTAGCAAGACGCCCAGCAATGACACAAGCAGCGGTTCCCCCTGGATATAGGCCAGGGCGATTAGAATCAACCTATATCGATGCTAAGGCATGGTGGATATTGACCGACGTACCTCCAGCAATGAGGATATCTACCTCAGTTATGTGATCCGCGACGTTGTTGGAGATAGTCATAGTGTTCAATTTGAGGGTGTTGTGAGGGATGTAAAAGTGCGGATGGTTGTTCACGCATTTCCTCCGTGGAGGGAGGGCCGGGCCCATTACTTTTTAGTACTTCCATCCATTCTATCGACCATCCTGTGCGACCCCATCTTTGCACCTAGATTGCAGTTTTCATGCGGGAAAAGCCTAGGGTAGAGATCACAAGACGACGTATGTCCAGATTGCATGGTATTAAGTGGGGATAAGAGGGGTAGATGCTATTTGTGCGACTCGCGCATGATAGGTGCCCAAGTGAACAGTCCTCAGGTTTGGGCCACAACACAACAGCTATCAAGTCTGTTCGTGTCGCCTAAAAAGTTTAAAGAGGGACTATGTAGCTCAAGATTTATGCTAACAATTTAAATTAATAGAATTTGCCTCGTTATGTTTGATTCTAAGTAACTAGCTTATCTATTATAGCCTTAAGTGACTGACTGCGTTTACTTAAACCATAGCTGCTATAAGTAGTGCTCGAATATATAGTCCCTCTTAGAACTTTAGGCGCCTATAAGTCTAAAGAGGGACATTGCATAGCTAGGAATTTATTACTTTAGCTTAAGTTTTCAGTAGCTAGCAAATTAGACGTCTCAGAATATCCCGAGTTAATTTCACTCAGGTCTACATGATGGCAGCGGGAACTCCACGTCTGTCCATGACACGGCAACCGTGAGAATATGCATTTGTCACCAGTGCGAATATTCAATATTCAATGCACGGACTGCGCGACGTCGCACTCATGCCCTCAAGCGAACTGGCATTAAATAATGTGAGGGGAGTTGGTGGGGCGCGAGTTATGTGGAGCATGGTGATATTGAACTGAATCGTAGCTGAAGTTGATCATCCCCAATGCGACATGAGTGTGGCAGTAACTTGATTGTGCATAAACCAGGGGGTGTTGCTGGTAAAATATTAGAGCTCCTCGAACATTTCATTAATTGAAGTTTGATTTTCGTATCTCTCTCTATCAGTATTCTGTCAATCATCATCATGGCTACCTCGCGCAATCAGAACAGAACGCCTCTCCTAATTATCGGTGCTGGAGCTTCAGGTACGTGAGATCGTTGAATTACTATATGTAGAAGAGACGACTGCTATACAGATGGGCTAACAACGCACTCCTAGGCATCTGTACTGCCATCGACATGATACGCAGGAACAAGAGTCGGGATTTTATCATCGTCGAGAAAGGCAGCCAAATTGGGGGGACTTGGAACGATAACAGATACCCAGGATGCTGCTGTGACAGTAGGTATCTGTTCTCATATTAAGGATTGTAGATTCCTAACTTACTATAGTATGGAGTCATCTGTACTCTTATTCCTTTGATCCAAACCCTGCATGGACTCGAGAATACCCGACACAGGAGGAGATCCTGACATATCTGATCCGTGTGGCTCATACATGGGGCCTCTATCAGCATATTCGTTTCAATACGGCTGTGGAGGAGGCGACCTGGAATGAGTCTCTCAAACAATGGTCGACGGTTGTTCGCGCCACCAGTGAGAAGGAGGCCGAATATTCCCCGTCCTACACCATCACAAGTGACTTTCTTGTCTCTGCAGTGGGTCAACTTAATGTGCCCGCTTATCCGAGCATTGATGGTCTTGATCGTTTCCAAGGAAAAGTCATGCATTCGGCACGGTGGGATCGGTCGTTTGATTTAAAGGACAAGAGGATTGCGGTCATCGGCAACGGTGCCACAGCGGCACAAATCATACCAGCAATTGCTGAGAGCGCCCAGAATATCACAGTTTACCAAAGAACCCCAAACTGGGTGATTCCTCGAGGAGATAAGCCGATCAGCAAGACGATGCGATTGGTGTACCGATATGTCCCTACAATTCGTAAACGCTATCGCGCTGGTCTCATGGATTATCGTGAGAGCTTTTACGATGCAGCCGCCGTTGAAGACTCGGACATGAATACCACGTTCAAAAAGCTGTCACTTGACATGTTGGACCAACAGGTACCAGGGAACGCTACATTGAGGAAACAACTAACACCAAACTATCCGCCTGGTTGCAAGAGGGTTATCATCTCAGATGATTACTTCCCAGCCATGAACAGGGCTAACGTAAGACTTGAAACGAGGTCCATTGACGAAGTATCCTCTACCGGTATCAAAGCTGGTGGCGAGGCCGAGGAGTTCGACCTGATAGTCCTCGCGACAGGTTTCCGAACAGTTGATTTCATGTATCCCATCAAAATCACCGGTCTCAATGGACTATCCATCGAAGATATTTGGAAGGATGGAGCAAAGGCTTACTTGGGGATTGCGGTAGAAGGGCTTCCCAACTTTGGGATGCTCTACGGCCCCAACACGAATCTAGGCCATAATTCAATCATCCTTATGATAGAAGCGCAATCTCGCTATATCAACACTTTGATTTCGGCAATTATGAAAGCACGCGCTAATGGTGGCACTCTTTCAATCGCCCCTACTCCTCAGCGTATCAAAAGCTATAACGACGAAATCCAAAAGCGTCTGCAGAGCAGCACCTTTGCTAACCCAAACTGTCGGAGCTGGTATAAGACGGCCGATGGGCTAGTCACGAATAATTGGTGCGGTACTGTTATAGAATATCAGGAACGGACATCGGTAGTTGATTGGGATGATTTTGTTGTGTCTGGGAGTGCCAAAGAGCAACTTCAGTCCCAGGGTCCGGCGCGCATTGGCAGGATAATCGAAGAGACTCAGACCTCGAGCCTCCCGTCGCTGGGATGGGTGCTCACTATCGGTGCAATCGTTGGGAGTGCGATATATGCCAAAATAGGGCTTTTAACTTTCTTGTAAAATTTCAAACTGCGAATGCAAATATCTTGTCACATTGAACACTCTAAGATGCAAAAGAACCCGTGAATGTACGAGGGCTGAACGACCCTAACTTTCGCAAATATATTGACGGAAACCTACAGTATAACACGTCCGAAGCTATCAATCGCGCCACAGCAGGCTCGATGATGTGTACTCGGTTCAAAGATATTTGCCGTATGTTGAGAACGAGTGTGGTGTTACCCCGCCTTCTAGGTGCCCAGCGGTCCACCCATAAGACAATAGGCTCATGGCTTAGTCGCACTGACGATCTAGTTCCGAATTACTTATGTGCGAATCGCACACAATCATACCCGCCCCTGCAGCTTTATATGCAGCTTTATATGTTGAAGTATAAGTTGAAGTGAAGAACACCTGGGCGATTTATACAATCATTCCCCCTTACTAAAACACGCCTAGGTCTCACTTCAAATCAACATCAAAATGGCAACATATAACCCAGAATGGCTCGAGGTACTGCCTTTCCAAATTTTGCTCTTATGTAGAAAAGGTGCTAACTTATACTTAATAAAAGTTTGAGAAAGCCCTGGGCATTCGTCCAGTACTCAGCGGAAGCATCGAAGATATGGTTGGGCAATATGGCACTATTGTAGCCTTAGCTAAAAGCCAATTGCCGGCTCAAGATCCTTCAGTGACTACTAGTACGTGCAACACAGAACGATGAAGGTGAACCAATACTAAAAGCAATCAGCGGATCACAAAGTCAAAGACGGCGTGACGGTGCGTGTCTATCAACCTAAAGGATCGCGTGCAGGTGGTAAGTTGCCGGTCTGCCTTTACAGCCATGGAGGGGGGTGGTGCTTGGGAGATCTAGAGGCTGAGGATCCGTTATGCCGAGCCATTTCCCAGTTCTCCCCTTGTATCGTGGTCTCAATCAACTATCGTTTGGGACCCAAGAACAAAATGCCTACCATGATAGACGATTGTATGGCCGCATGGGAGTGGGTCAGTATTGCTACATAATTGACCCTATGGGTTGGAGATGCTAACGATTGATACGTCACAGGCGTGGAATGCGGCGAGCGAACTAGGAGGAGATCAGACGAGATACTTTACAGCAGGAGGGTCTGCGGGAGGAGGGCTTTCCTTCGGCATCGCCGAGAGATTAATAGCAGATGGCAAAAGAAGCCAGATTGCTGGCATTGTTGCCATGGTGCCAGCCACCTTACACCACTCAAATATCCCAGAAGAATATGTCTCCTCGTACACTGCAATCAACGGAAATGTTGAGGATACACCTGTCATAAACAGGAAGACGATGGAGACCTTTTATCGTGAGCTTCCCCATCCTTCTCAATATCTGTTGAATACTGATATCTTACAGACGCTATCGACAGCGACCCTGCTGACCCTATTCAATTCCCTGCTTTGAGTAAAAATTTGGCATCTTTCCCTCCGACCTATATCGCTACGTGCGAATTCGATCCCCTTTGTGGCGACGGAAAAGTGATGGAGCTCGCCCTGAAGAAGGCAGGCGTGAAGGTGTGGTCCGATTATTATGACGGGTATCCTCATTACTTCTGGATCTTTTCCTGTTTGAGTGATAGCAAGCGGTTTGTTCAAAATGTGATCGCGGGTATTCATTGTGTCTTGGGATCGTAGGTAGGAGTGTTGGAGTATAAGATATTTAAAGTCGCCATTAGTATGCAAAGCTAGAGATTCATGGACTAAATATGCAACTCATGCTCGTAGATGATTCTTTGCTGCCATCTAGAAACTTGTTATAAAAGTGACCATTACAACATAGACACTGTAAGCATTGCTAAGACTAGTGGTCTAGAGTTTAGACATTTAGCGATGGACAGAATTTTGGCAGTAGAATAGAGAAATTAAAGAGACCCGGAAGCACTCACATTGTATCGATCCATGGGTCTTGGATTTCCAGACCACCTGTCCATTATGGTTAGCCCTCCCCTATATCACGAAGTCCTCAAGAGCGCGTTGAACAGTGATGATCTGATTATTTCAAATTCTGTAGTAGAAAACCCTTACAAGATGTCTTCTTATCTCCAACCTCCCTTCCAGAGCCTCCTAGGCGAGCTCGGCTGTCGCATTAAGGCGCATATCAGCCGAATCTTGCCAGACCAACATTCGACCGCCGGTTAAATGAGGAGTTCTCGAAAGCCGCAATTAGAACAAATGTTGAACACAGCTCCTACAGAAGACAGTATCTCGACAGTTGTGCAATGGAAGCCCCTTAGCCGAGATAGGGAGTGTGAGGTATGGATATGGACGGGCGGGACGGTGGAGGGTAAGACTGGTCGAGCTGTAGCCAAGGTGATTTCTATGATAATTTGATAACGCAGTTCCTTGGTGTTGTGGGTGTTTTAGTGCAGCCTGGGAATTGGCAGTGATTGCTCCATGGCATCCATCTGTGTTTATTAGCAAATGATACTCTTTGTCAATCGATATCTTGATGGTACTGCGGTTAGCAAGCACATACCTATAATAAGAATGACGCTGATTGGTACTTATGCCAGTCGCGAGATGGGGGCGACTCAACTTCCACTTGCCATTAACTGTGGTTGCGACACAGGTTCTAGACTCACCGTTAGCAAGTCGACCTCTACCGTCTTGCCCAAGATCGCTTCAGGGGGGTCCGTCTCAAAAACCGCCTGTATGTCTCCATGAGGAGAAAATCCAGAGAAAGTCCAGGGGAAAAGCTTGCTGCGTTTTGACGGGCCACGAGGTTGGCCGTTGGGTGCCCGCCAAAGTTGATGCCGCTCGTAGAAGCTAATGAGCAAAAGGATGGGAGCGTTATGTATGCGAATAATTGCAACATTTACACTGTAGAACCATCGCGGAGATAGGAGGAGCTTCAATGGAAGGAGGATCAGCAGTGCTACAACGTTAAAAGGCGGGCGA
>JPKC01001216.1:0-18126 GCA_000750925.1 Pseudogymnoascus sp. VKM F-4518 (FW-2643) | reverse complement strand
TGTTATAAGTAAGACTGTTTAACTTCTAGTAGTTAATGTAAAATCTTAGTTTGCTATTTACTTTCTTTATAAAAAGTATAAGAGATGTAAATAGGCTATTACTATTAATAATAAATCTCTTTTCTAAGTTTTTTAGTAGGTATTACTTAGTAGCCTTAAGCTTTTTAGTACCTTGTTAATATAGTAAGGAGAAGGTATTTAGTAAAGGGGCTTTAAGCTATATCTTATAGTTATATATATAGTATAAGGGTGCCTCCTTACTTAAGGCTGTTACAGCTCTATTGCAGCTACTATATCGCGCATGCCGCGCTACATCGCGGCTCATGTCATCCTCAGCCAACCCGTTTGAAGAAGAGAGGGAGATGGGCTTCGAAAAGTTCTACCCAATGACCTTGGGCGAAGTCATTAATGAAAAGTATAAGGTCGTGGCA
Source organism: Pseudogymnoascus sp. VKM F-4518 (FW-2643) (assembly GCA_000750925.1). Lineage (NCBI taxonomy): Eukaryota > Fungi > Ascomycota > Leotiomycetes > Thelebolales > Thelebolaceae > Pseudogymnoascus > Pseudogymnoascus sp. VKM F-4518 (FW-2643). The sequence continues at coordinate 17,695 of JPKC01001216.1, read as the reverse complement.
AAACTTGGCTTCGGATCAGCAAGCACGATATGGTGCTGTCGTAACCTAGCGTGAGTGTAACAGAGGGTGTAAGGTGGAGTCTAGCATTAACCAGATATACCAGCACGAATAAATATGCCGCACTGAAGATTTACGCCCACGATTTGGTTGCAGAAGATGAGATTGACAACGAAACTGCCATCTACAAACATCTTAGCACCGTGGGGAACCCCAACCATCCAGGCAAGGCGTATGTCCGCACTATTCAGGATTCCTTCTCTATTATGAGTAGAGCAGGGAATCACCATCAATGTCTAGTTCACGAAGTTCTTTCTAACGATATATTGAGCCTTCGGTATACTCGCCCAGATTGTATACTGCCCGAGGTAATGCTCAAACAAATTTTGATCCATTTGCTGCTCGCACTAGACTTCTTGCATAGCGAATGCCATATCATCCACACAGGTCAGGTCGCTCTTCTTACTATGTTTTAGAAAACATTTTTGACAGAATGCCAGATATAAAAGAGGAGAATATCTTGCTGGGTTTGACCGATTCATCTATCGTGGCTCAGCTGGACACAAAAGAAATCGCGGCATTGAGCTTTTATAAAGGTGTTAACGGGTACAATCTCTACAAAAGCGCAAATTTTGGTATTCCAACGAGATTTGGACGCCCAATCCTGTGTGACTTCTCACTTGCTCGGAACGGACAGGTCGAGCACTGTCATGACATCCAGCCGGATCCTTACCGGGCTCCCGAAGTCGTTCTAGAGATGCCCTGGGGCTATGCTGTGGATATATGGAACGTCGGGGTCATGGTGCGAGATTTCCCTGCATATAGCTAATAGCACAATACGTCGTAGCGAAACTAATGAGAGCTTCTAGGTCTGGGACATGTTTGAGAATAGACGTATGTTCAATGGGCTTGACCCCGAGACTGGCAAGTATGGGAACCGCTTCCACCTTGCTAGTATAGTTGGTCTATTAGGACCTCCTCCCCTCGAGTTCCTACAACGAAGCGGGTGCAGCTCCGTTTACTTCGATGATGGAGGTAAGCCCTTGATTTCATGAATGTGCATTCAACAATCTAATGTACTTACGATAGGCAACTGGAAGTGCCGGAATCCTGTCCTACCAGTGTCTTGGGAGGATTATGAGAGAAATCTCGAGGGCTCCAATAAGAAAGGCTTCCTCGACTTCGTCCGCAAAATGGTCAGGTGGACGCCAGAATCGAGAGCGACGCCCTCTGAGCTATTAGAAGACCCTTGGCTTCTTGGAGAGGTGGAGGAGTAAGGAATTGGTCTTGGTTTGATGAATGGGCAGTAGACTGCGGCGATGGTATACAGGAGCGTATGCAGAGATTGTCGACACGAAACTTGGCCATATGGATAAGAACTGCAACCTTGGATCACGCTCGCATATGGATGCGCATTTTTTACGATAGGCGGATGCGCAAATTCTCGAAACCCGACAAGATGATGGGCCATGTTGAGAGACACTTAGAAAAGAAGACGGCAGGAAAATTTGAATGCTGCCATCCAGTGTGCAAGACGGAAGGGATAGTTCTCAACAACATTATACTTTTCAAGAATCACGTGGAGATGGAGCGTGGCGCAGTCGGTGTCATCAGGGCCCTATTGGCTAATGGCGTTGATGTTTCGTCAATGGATGTGGATGGGGCCTTCCCCGCCAGAATGGCAGCGGAATCGATGAATTTGGAGGGGCAGGCTGGCGTTGCTGATAACATTATCAACTTATTAGTAGGTGCGGGGGGAGAATTTGACACTGTACTGTGATCCTGTACGGTGCTGTAATCCAGTAAACATACAGAGGTGCAATTGCGTGTTACAAGAGCTAAAGGATATTGCGAAGGAGAATCTTGGACCTTGAGCCGGAGGGCAAACGGACTCCGCTCCGCCTTGGATACCATACTGTCCGGAATAGAGGCCAAAGTGAGCAGTCGAGCGACTTAGCAGTCCGCGGACTAAATTGTACCATAAGGTTGCGGGGAAGTGGCGGTGTGTCCGTGAGGAGATCGAAAGTCGTTCCTTGTCTAAATCACGTGAGCTTCATAGATGTAGCCACCGCTTTATATTCTGCCATAACTTAGTCTCTTGTAATTTTGATGTGGACGTGGATGGCGATCGCCATCAGCGCGCCCTTGAGACCTGGCGAAATCTTCAGTGCAACACCACCAACGGAGTAGATGTATCTGCGGGCCCTCTGTACATGGCTGACCAAGGGTTTATAACCAGAATATGATATAATTTTCATACAGCCCCAAGCGCCCGTGTATATTCTGCAAAGATCTCATGCACCTCAGGCCGTGGTTCTAAAAATATTGGGATCCATCTATTACGCCAATCTCCATCAAACGAACAAGTGTAGGATGCTTTGCAATATTCCCAATAGTCAGGATACCATCCAGAATGGGCCCAGTCAACGATCACAAGTACACGTGGCGGCCCTGTTGAAGAGACGATAATGTTGCCTTGGTGTAGGTCCCCATGAGTTAGCTTGATAGTTCCTGTATCTGGCAAGAACGTCCTATAAGGATCCTGGATATCTTCCGAGTTGGGAAACCGAAGCCAAGGCAGTCGAGAAAACCAATCATTGAACTGCTTGACAGTAGCGAAGGGTCCGCCTGGAGGGTGGCCTTCAAACACAATGTCTAAGAGATGTTGGCGGTTGATAGACCCTGAAGAAGATTTAGTGATTATCCTGAACTGCTTATCCATTTCGGAGCATACCAATGAACAAATCATTTGGGTCTTGCTCGACTTGCCGCAAAGATGTCGTAATCTCGCCCATGTGATCGCAAACAGTTGCTGATACTGGGTCGGTTTCGGTATGGCATTCCAATGTCAATTTGGTCACAGGGGTATCAAGTAGATGGTTAGATGGACACTTCCAATCTGCAGTTTTTGGTGAAAAGTGTGTGATAGCAGGAGCATGAAAAAAAGCCTTCAAAAGCCCAAGAAAGGGGTTCTGATTGTGGAGTTACATCAGTGAACGCAATCACAGGCCATAGGTAACCCTCGTTTGAGGGCATGAAGACGCATTATGGGATTATGTTACAAAGCGATATCTCTTTCGGTATCATGGCATTTAATGGCGAACTTTCCTTACTGGGAGGGTGTTTCGGGGGGATTATGCGACATTATGATACTCGGAATAGGCGAGTTGATGAATAATAACCATTTTTCCTACACAGAATTCCCATTTCAGTTTACTATTTTCTTGTCTACCCCGATGTGCTTCGACATCTATGGTGGAGGCTTTCGCAAGGTTACAAGCGCAGGTTTTCCTCTCAAATACTCAAGAACCTCCTTCTCACGGAATGACATTACTCCATGGATAGAGAGGTGGCCCATTTCGTAGCCTTGCTTATAGACAACAGCACCTAGACCTATCTGGGTCGCATATCTTAGCAATTGCTTTTGTTACTTGCTGCCACGAACGGATTTGACCGAAAGCCAAAAAAAAAATTGTACTCGAGCCAGAAGCACATGACTACAAATAGGGGCCGGTTTTTGAAAAAGGACATCGATTTTCACCTTATGCATGTTGAAAGCAGACCTCAGGAAGGTGCCGAGGGCTTTGTTTAAAAAAACGCCAAATTCTAGCAAGAAAACATACTATAAGATTGAATACCGCCTCGAGATGAGCTTCTCATCTGCGTCTATCTTTTTCGAATTGTTCTTTAAGGACGTATCTTATGGAAGTATTAAGGCGAGGTTTTAAGGTGGCAGCAGCGAGGTAGTTCGATGTCCTCAAATTTTGTTGCTAAATCTTTTGTTGGAAAAGACTGTGTTAAAGCTATAGTATTCTGATGTCAAAAAGTGGTGTATATCTAATCTTCCAGTTTACTCCGTCATGATTGATAGATGAGGGAGTAGCTGCAGTACGGTACCGTACAGGGCAAATATATTCAAGATCTCTGCAAATTGTGAGCTAAGTCGTTTGACATTTTACTCTTTTGGGTAGTGAGAATTGTATTATCTTTTTTTGTTGTCATTAAAATTAAATTGACCTTGATTTTCTCTTAGCTATAGAATCTGCATTCTAGAGAGGGTGGGAATATGCACAGGTCTCCCTAGCCTATCCCGCCCTTTAACGGGACGAGGTGTCGCCAATACACTAGCAAATGAAATATGTAACTCGCCCGAAGCACCAAAACCACCACGCGTGGAAAGCGGTACAGAAACAGTATTTGATGTCCGTATTGTATAGATTGTGATTGAATTGCACTTCACAAAAACCAACTCCGTACCCTGTCCCCATTATCTCCTTCCTCGCTCCTTGAACCACAGTCTCCCGATATTCCGTTACTACGCCTCATACGTTGACATTGTTGTTAGGTGCCTGGCTGTTCACAACGGGAACTTGGGACGAGTTATTTGCTGCGCTAGGAGTCGTGGGCTGCCAGTTGACCCCTACAGGCCTATACCCTCAATGCTAGTTTCGCGGGGTCTTATCCACAAGATCTGGGTTGATAGACTCACCTTTTTAGGGCCGATTCGGCTAAAATCTCTCTTTTATAGTGTCCCAAGTGTTCCGGCGGGTATCCACTAAGCTTGCCCTGGTGCTTTTCTCTGCAATGATCCCACAATGTTTCTCCCGTGGTAAATATCTGGCGATTGCGGCAATAAATGCATGCCCAGGAAAGGGTGGTTTGATGGGTTCTCTGTGAATGCTGGATCCAAGACATCTTCACTATTAGATAATAGGGGGTTTAATACACAGAAATAAAGCTGTGGGCTATCCGCTTGTTAGAAAGGTTTTGCAAAAGGAGGCTGGAGCTAGTGAAAAAAACGTACTTGCAAGCCAAAGAGCCCGTGTACTATAATCAGTGAAAACGTATTATTAGAATGAGATCTGTGACTTGAGGCACTAGCTTACGGATTGACATACGCTGAAAGGATATGCTGGAGCTGTGGCCCGAAGAGCTCGATATCTGGGATGACGTCGCGCCGATGTCAGCCGTACCGAAGCAAAACACAAACCTGACTTCAGTGGTCAGCAATCACATCACGTGAAAGAACCGCTTATTCCCACCGATTGTGGGCTGCCCAGCCACACCTGCAGCCACATAGGTATGCCTTTAGCCTTAGGCTGTGACGCCAATTGCGATAACGGCTAACGAATAGTAGTCAGCGTTTACCAGCATGTGAAACGCGGCGCGACGAATCGACGGCAAGGCTGGTTTCTCTCGCTTGACACCTTATGGCCGCGTTCCTGTCAAACCTCAGTCAAAACCCCAACGGGTATGGAATGAGCTGCTCACTGTCATTTTTTGGTACGAAGAGTTGCCGCCCAATTTTGCGCGGCGGGGCCCTATTGACTAAAAGAAAGCTCGTGTCGAATACGTTGAATGAATGAATGTACGACCTTCGCGCTTGGTTGAACACTCGCCTTGCATATAGTACTACAGATGAGCCTCTATGTTTATATTTGACACAAAACCATCAATTCAGGAGGATGGCTAGGGCCGCCCTACCATAGAAGCTGTGATATAAGGAGTACTTTCATTCCTATCAATTGAACGGAAGGTAATATCATCTGATATATCGAGAGATAGAAGTTCTCGCGCTCCATCTCACAATTAAACTCGTCAACTTTCATCTCAGACTTCAACTTTCCCTGCAGATTCCTCTTTCGATTCGGTGAGAGGGTGCCTAGAGGCGGCATCACGCGGATCTCTGCGCGTTGAAAATCAACAAGCATTAGTCTGCCATGCTGCTCCACGTCCTGGTGAAACACCCGCCGCCTGTGCAATTCCTCTAGAACTTTATTCACCTGATCGAGAACATGAGCTTCGTTGTTTGGTGGAAGGCAATGGGAAAGTGATCGGTCATAGGACGCCAGTGGCGGTGTATAGGCTTAGGTTGGCTACTCCGTAGCCGTGGGCGTTGCATGCTCACCAGACTGGGTGCGCGAAGCTAATTCGGTGCCCAGCTGGCGGGATCAGCGGGTAATCGATTGGATATTTTCTTGGACTAGCGCTCATATTGACCTGCCCGAATTTGTAGCGTCGCTCTCCATCGTATCCATGGCTGGGAGGCGTGACGGGGGAAAAGGGGTGGGACCCGTCGCATGATTAATATAAACACCGAGCATATATTGTTTAATCCTCCAGAAAAATTTAAACTCAGTGCACCTTGAGAGAATCCCATAGAATATCGAGTTCAAGGCACAGGGGCGTACCTGCCTTACATACAATATGGCTAACACTGCCATGCAAAGGCAACGTGGCTCATGGTGCAGATTGGAGATTAGCCTTCTTTTTACCCTCAGAGAGAACCGTACACATGCAGTAATTGCTAAACTACTCGGGCGGACCCGAGACTCCTGCTCCTCATGCTATAAATACCGGCGCCAGAGACCACTTGTCCTACTACCCTCAGAGAAGGTTGCCGAATTTATCGGATTTAGAGAGAGAGGTATAGCTCCCGAAGCCATTTTTTCCTGGTGGTCCTCACACGACGATGCCACACTTCTTGAACTCAGAGCCCCTGGTGTGAGCTCCATAAACATTTCTGAAGAACTCGGGCGTCCTCAACCCGACTGCAACATTCTCTTCCAACGGCTAGCACCAGTTCAGGTTCCAAGGTCCACAGAGGATGATGTTAAAAGGTACGAACCCTATTTGACTTAACCACCTATGGGATAGGTAGCTAATAGCCTCGCAAAGGCAAGAACCTATAGGGTCCTTGGAGGCCAAAGCTAGCCCACTCATATCTGAAAACTTTCTAGAAGGCGGGATGGTTCAGCCTAGGGCGCCGACGGAGATGCTGAGCGTAGCAGAAATGTGTAATGGTAAGATAAAGACTGTGCGGAACCTTCATAGCCCCGTCTTTATCTAATTGGCCTATGGTTGGAATTGTATTCAACGACCTCATATCCATGCTTACTTTTCCATAGCACGATCCCACTGTCGAGGACTCATACAGAAGCAAGGTGAGATAGACGGGCAACCTTGCATGCTACAAGATCTTGATACTGGTGACCTGGAAATGTATCCCGCTTTCAGAGTTTCATGGATTCGCGACACAGAAGCTCTCGTCCTAGTTTATAGCATTTCCCGGAGATCTTCCTTTGCACGAATTCTGCGATATTATGACCTGATCCAGCAGGTTAGGCAGTCGTCTTGCCCTATTCCTCTTATACTAGCTAGAAACAAGGGCGACAGAGTTAGCGATCGTGAGGAGTCTACGCAGGAGGGGCAGGCATTGGCACTAAAACTGGGATGTGAATTCGTCGAGACGTCAGCAAAGGATTGCATCAACGTGGAGAAGGCTTTCTATTTATTCACACTCGTGCGGCTCTCAGGTGGACGTTTTCACATCAGGGATCGTGAATTTGACAGAGCACCCAAGGCAGTACCAGCTGGATCAATTGATGATATTCCGGCATTGTACTTGACATGTGACTGCACGCTGGGCTTAAAATGTGCCATCTAAGTTATGCGTCTTGCGCCTTCCTCATCAGGTCCTTCAAGAATTCTTCAACGTTTTCCCCAAATTTGATTCAAAGTATGATGTGAAGGTAATTTTGCAATTGCGTACAATCTCAACGAAATGTTCTCGTCTGTCATGATTCATTCTGACCCAGCTTTGTGGAATTCAGGAGCAGGTGATGAGGCAGTAGTTGACGGGGTTGCTACCACGTCTTGTTTCGAGAACTGAATGGGACTCTATGATTGAACTAGTACCGGTTAAGACTCCATAGGAATTAGTCCCACAACCTCTCTGTGCCTGACCTACAAGAACTAGAAAATCTCGGGCTAAGTGCCTTTGCGGAGGTTGCTATAATAACCTCCTGGACTCCAACCAGTCTTGTAGTTCCCGTTGCTTGTGTTGAAACTATTCTTTTCGTTAAACCGAAGCCCTCCTCGTCAGGTTCTCTTTATTCTGCACAATGGCGGTTCCAGGCTACTGTAACCACTCTTTCAATTTACTAAAATCAGAGTCGACACTCATTCAATGGGTCTGTAACCTTTGCCATACCGGGTCACATTGGTATATCTTCGAGTGCAAGTATTGCAAACTTAAAACCTGCCGACCTTGCACAAATAAAGTCTAGTTACATACTACACAACTTGACGCACTGTTGCCCGAGTACTACTCAGAGTACTACTCAGAGATCTTCGAGTAGAGTACTATTTTTTGGGTGCGAGTAGAGTAGTACTCGAGTAGTACTCGAGTACTGCGAGTACTACTCGAGTATAAAAATGAAAATTTGATTGATAGCTATATAGACTATGAAAATACAGTAACTATGCATCCTCATCTTCCTCTAAATCCTCACCTACTAATACTACGCCCCAATTCCTAAGACATATAAGATATCGTAGTATAGATAGTGCCAATCTGTTCCGTTTCTTTGTAATAATATCGCCACCAACACTAAACACTCGCTCAGATTCTGCTGATGTAGCAGGAATTGCTAAATGGTCTTTGGCAATTGCAGCAAGTATTGGATATTGGTATTGCTTACTTGCCCAAAATTTGAGTATATCAATTTTAGGCCTAAGAGTTGGCTCGTTCATCTAGCGCTTCTATTCCGGATCCAAATCTAGCTGCCGTTGTAAGACATATAGCTCATCCTTAGAATCAGACTCTGTCTTCTTAGAATTCTCATCTTCTAATTCCTCGTCTTAGATACTTTCTATAACCTTTGCTACTTGGATGTCTAATGCCTTGCCTGAATATTTATAATAACATTCTTACTACTGCGCTTTTGCCTGCCTTTTCTATGTGTCTTAAATGCTTTTTGGCCAGATAATATCAAATATATTGAAGTTATACCGTAGGTCGCATATTGTAGCTATAGTTAAATGACTCTGCTATTGATTTGTTGCAAGTGTATAATACTCATTAAGCTTTTTTAATGCTACTAAACAAGCGTTGTATATTGTGCTATTCTCTATATATCTAGCTTTAAAGACTTCAAGCTTTTACGTCATTCTTATATACTGTATAACAGCATAATTTAAAGTAGGATAAGAAGAGCCTTGAAGCTTCTCTATTGGCTGTATAAAGATATAGAATAAATCTAATAACGCCTTCATCGTTTGCTAATCTTTTGCTGTTAAAGCTATATCTTTTATACTTAAATTAAGCTGTTGAGAGGCACAGAGAGCTGTTATTGGACCTTGTAATCTTAATGCTAAATGAAGCATATAATATGTTGAGCTCCATTGTACTAGCATATTGAGGCTAAGCTGCTTAAACTCAATATTTGCAGCTTCACATTGCTTTTTTAAAGCATCTTTCCATTGCCGTTAGTTGCGAAACACATATATATAACGCCGAAGTTTGCTAAGAACAGCTACTAAATCATTTTCTAGTAATGATGGAACTTAGGCAGCTCTATACTTAAGACGGTATACATTTGGCTTATCTGCTAGTACTGCCTTTAACGATGTTAAAGCAGCTTAAATAGCAAGGTTTATAATATGTCCAATACATCTAACATTGCCTTCTTTTGTTGTATATGCCCATGGTTGCTGTAATGTTATAATGTGTCCAATACATCTAACATCGCCTTCTTTTGTTGTATATGCCCATGGTTGCTATAATGTAGTTTCGTTCTTGCATGCTAAGTTCTTATATTCTAAGAGCATAGTAGTGTTTGCAGAAGCGTTATCACAAGTGATAGTAAAAACTATAGGAGTAATACCATAGTCGTCTGTAACAGCTATTAACTGCTGTGCAAGATATTTACCAGAATGGATTGGCTCTCGTAGCTTAATAACATCTAAGACTGTATGTTGTAACTGCCACTTATTAGAGATCCAATGTGCTGTTACTGCAGCGTATTTAGAATAGTTGCGTGCAGACTAAGTATCAGTTGTTAAAGATATCCGTCCACCTTGTATAGTATGCTGCTGTAATTCAAGTTGTAATCTTGCTTTATAAATGCAAAATATCCGTTGCAAGTCTCTTCCAATTGTTGTCCGTCTAATTACAAGTGTTGTTGGATTTATCTATCCACGCGTTGCTTTTTACTTGTGATCGTAGATTGGTGTTGGGTTTGGGAGGCTAACAAGCTGCTAGAAGGATAGACTCTTAGATATATGCAATGGTAGGTTATTTGATACAATAAATGAGAGTAGAAGCTCTCTAAATTTTAACGAATTTGGTGCATAGCTAGATACTTTGCAAGGCTGGAAAAATGTAGCTGTAGTTGAAGAAGAAGGCTGTATATCTCTGTCTTGAATATGCTTTTTCTTATATTGAGCATGTATTACTAGATGTTGTGTCTTTAAATGCTTCCAAAGATTACTCGTTGTCTGCATCTTTATAGGTTGTGATGGTGTATATTTGCAATGTGGCTGCAAGCACTTAAATGATATTCTTGAAGGCGCATTATCAAGAATAGTACGAGAGTATAGACCCTTTACAAAGAGGATTGAGTCAGAATCTGGTAACGGTTCGTCTTGAGACAATACAGGCATGCGTACAAGTTGTAGGGGTAAGAGTAGCTCTTGAGAGGCATTCTCATATTCGTCCGGGTCATCTGGGGGCGGCGGTGACAGCGAAGACTCACTCATATTGGCGATGGCAAGTATCACAGCAACAGTCAGGTTATTAAAAGCTTCACTTTTCCTATTCTACAATTCTGTCTACGTCCTTACCCCGCTCTCTTGGCTATCTTGGCAACTGCTCGAGTACTACTCGAGTACTACTCGAGTAGTACTCGAGTAGTTCAGATTTCTTCGAGTCGAGTAGTACTCGGGCAACACTGCTTGACGCTGTACCTCTATCGCAGAACCTTAGAAGGAGAGCGATGCGCTGCACACTAACGAAAGAAGAAACCTGCGAGTAATCATCTTAATATAGTAAAGAAACTAAGAACTAATTATTTGACAGACTACACTCTACACAATCCTCGCCGAAACGTCCTTCTATATAATAGACAGCCTCGGCCTAGCCAAAGGGCCTCGAAAATAGAGTTCTAGTAACCTTAGTAGACAACACCACAAGCGCATACATAGAGAACAGGACGCCGTTAATCAAAGATTGAATTAAATAATAAAGTTACGTAAAATAGGCAGAAATTAAAAAGCGGAAGATAGCATTTATAGACATACATTAAGGGCCGCTGGTGTTATATATTCGTCCCTAGCAGAGGCCTAGGGACAAGTAGGGACACAGAGCGTGAGCTGCTTCCTGTCCACCTGTGGGAGGAAGCTTATTGCGCTGTACCGTAATCCAGCATGTGCCTATTGCGGCCGGAGTCCTGCCAGGGAACTTCTTACTTCAGCCTGTGCTCAATCTATAGCCGTTGACGTTTTCTCGACCTAGTGCTAGCACTGCTACGCTTGCTGAATTTCGTGGAGTAGCGTACCTGGATCGAGCCCTATAAATGGGCAGGTACGGCGGCAAAGATCTCTTCCTATAAGCAGTTCTCCTCCTTCATCTTCACCAAAGTCGTATCCTCCTCTGTTGTCCATAGAGCGCGCTTTCTTGGAGACGTCGACTGGGAATTGTGTGTCTTGGAATGTGCAATAGTGCTGTGAAGTTTTCGAGGCTTTATCGGTAGTTGGTTGTTATTACACAATGCTTTATACGGAGCCGATAGTTCAGGGGGCTCCGGGACACCGACTAGATAAAACTCAAGATTGAAAGTCGTGTCGTTCCCGATCCTGGTGCTTTTGAGGAAGCTATGAAGGGGCCATTCCCGATACTCGGCAGCCGACACCGACTCCGTTATAGCAGAGGGGCTCCGGGAAGGGTGTGGAGTGTGGAGTTGTTGCTCATCAGCTGTCGAATTCCGAGCACGAGCAGTCTTGGGCTGTACGTGGCCTCTCTTAGTGGTCGTGGACAATGAGCGACGGAGTTGTGTGACATCGGGCTTCGCGCTCTGCTGACCTTCGTCACTGGGTGGCGAGGGTAGTCTACGTCGTTTTGCTGGCCGTATGTCCTCGTCATCCTCGTCAATAGAATTACAAACATAGTCCTCGTCCTCAGATTTGTCTAAGCAGTCCTCTTCCTCTCTAGTGTGCAAGCATTCTCCTATAGCTAGCTTATTAAGCTCTTTATCCTCTCCTTCCAGCTCACTCCCTTCTCTCTACTACTGCCGTCGTTGCATCTCTATCCCCTCCGTTGATCCCACTATGTCCTCCTCCCCTTCTCCCTCTGCCCCTTGTTGCGCTATCAAAGTCTTCTCGTCTGAGGTCCTGACAGTTAGGAGCATCGAATCCAGAGCGGCAGATCGAGGAGGGTCCTTGCCTCAAACCGGCTATGTCGTTGCGATTTTTCAGCTGCGGCGAGGCCGATCAAGGGGCGCTCTCTGTGGATCTATGGGAGGGGTCGATAGCGCATGACGAGAACCAAAACGACCGAGCGAGGGAGTGTTAGGAAGAGATTGAAGAGGAGGATGGTCGATGAACGGGGTGGGCGCGACTTTATAGACGTTGAAAGCGTCGGCCGGCACGTGCACGCGCCTTGCCCGAAGCGGGGGGTCGCTAAACCCGGGGGGGAAGACCGCAGAACTGAGATGATATACACGTGACAAATATAGTTATAACCACGAGCTGTTTTAATACAAACGCTGAATTTCAGGCTTTATTTAAGCCTTTCTTGCTATGCTAGTGTATTCGCTAGCGACAAAACATAATACAAAAAAGAAAATTCCATTTACCGCTAGCCTACACGCCTATTCTGCTTCAGCATAGATTAGATAGCCTCCGTCAGACCATTCAGACCCTGTTACAAGCCCAATGTGCGCCGATCCCTCGGATAGGCAACATATCCATCGCCAGGTTGGTGCGTTTGCCGGGCTGTTGGCGGCCTGCCTTACAACTTGTTTTATTCTTGGGTCAGAGTGACTTCTCTTACCTTTGACGCCTTTTGCTCGGAGCTGGGTTCGTGTTCAACCTTGTTACCATAGGTTGTATAGGCCTCCTGAGTGCGGTTCTGGAATGCGAAGCCTGCAACTGTTAGTACGAACGAGAATTTCCCTACATGGGACAGAACCGTACCTGGTTGAGCAATGTTTAAGGCGAACACTGCCAGGATCACCATTACCGACTCTAGCCCAATAAACAGACCCTCCTCGCGGAAGATTGACCCACTGTATCCTTGACCGAGCTCGGCAATACGGTAGCAGCAACGGATGAGGATAAAGAGAATAGATGCCGAGAAGAAAACGCCAAAGATCTCGAGGCGCGTCGAGAGGATCCGGCGTTGATCCACTTGCTGAGACTTACGGTACGAGATGTAGCGGAAGAGGTAGTCTAACGCCATAGCGGTGAAGACAGTAAGAGTGAAGACCTGGAACGCCAGACCTGCAAGCGTGATGTACTCGCCCGATTTGTCACTTCCCACCGAACTCGATGATAACGCGCCGCCCACGGACTGCAAGATCAAACTAACGATATCGCAAGGCACAAACACCCACACGTATATCTTGACCGGAAACCTGCAAGCTTCGGGGCCCAAAAAATTCGAGACCCTGGCGAGCGAGACGTAGATGGCGGCGGCGAAGAAGACGGGCGAGATTGTAATGCAGCAGATCTCGATGATGAAGCCGTCAAAGGAGAAGGGGTTCTGGTACAGCAAAACGCGCCCGCCGTAACCGATCATCTCGCCGATGCAGCCGAGCGCCATCATGCTGGCGAAGAACCAGGTGTGGTAGCGGATGCCCTGGGCCAGGTGGATGAGCATGGAGACGCCGAAGAGGGCGATGAAGGCGATTTGCACACCGAGGGCGGGCCGGTAGCCCTGGAGGGAGGCTTCGACGGGGCATAGGGCGAGGGTGCAGTTGGCGTCGGGGCCGAAGGAGACGAGGTACTGGGAGGGATCATTTTGGCCGGCTGCTTCGGGGGACGACATTGTGGTAATAAGGGGGGGTGGAAGATGCGTTGAGTCGAGGGCGGAATGGACGAGACTCGACTTAGGGTTAGGAAGTGTCGGAGTGACAGAGGTGGCAGAGCTGCCAAAGAAAGGCGGAGAAGGAAGGCAAACTGGCTTGATTTCGTGGTGGTGGCAATGAAATGTACGGGAATTACTTTGACTTTATAGGCATCGGAGGAATCTCAACTTGAAGCTCGTTCGTATTATGCTGAACGTTGGCTCCACCCGTGCCTCTGATCCCATATTGGCCGGACTTGGCCATTGACTCTCGCGTTATAGTTCTTAAAACGCATACAAAGTGCGTTACCATCATGGCGGAGCAGCCAGAACTATCATTAATCAGGTAACTTACCACACATAAATTAGATGTAAAAGCCAAGGCGTAAAACAGTTTGCTTGTTCATAAGGCTGAGGTAGAAAGAGGCGAATATTCTAGGCCGGATTAGGAAAGTTACCATTTTGACAATTAGAGATGATGGGGATCGGCGCGTAAGCGCGGAAGGGTTCAACGAATTGAAGGTTTGCAGCTAAGCCACGAAGGGCCTAAGTTGCTCCGCTGGAGAAGGGATGATCCATAACTCGTCGACACAGCCTTCTGCCGCCAAGAAATATTAAGAATCAACATTATGATGACTACGCACTAGACACGCGTAATGACTCTCGATGGGTGATAGACCGGGATTCTGAGCACCGCGAGGAAATATCAGAACCGGTGTCAATTTTGGCCGGGCCTTACGCATACCTTGCTCCTTTCTTTCAGGGATTAGCGCACGACACTGAGGTTCTCCATGTTACGCGCGCAAGCTTACGTACGAATGGTCAGCTTCCTATTTGATAGATATACCACACGGCACATCCAGTCTTAAAGTAGTAACATACCACATTCTTCTCTGATTACTGTCAACACCCGACTCTAAGCTGGCTACCATTTGGCGCGACGATGTCCTCTGGCGGCATAGCTGCCACCACGAAAAAGGAGACGCGGGTCCGGAAGTCATTTGGGAAGTCCCAACGAGCATGCTCAGCCTGCCTGAAAAAACACACAAAGGTATTTGCAACCAGTCGTTGGAATCCACAGTAAAGCTATTGTACTAGTAGTGCATTCCACACAATATAATTCACATTGGCTAAGTGGAGTCTGTCTTTAGTGCGATGAAACTCGCCCCAAGTGCTTGAAATGCGTCAAGTACTCTCGGATATGTACATATGGTGAAACGGACCCTTCCAAAGACTGGCAGCGGAATATTGTTACATTTAACGCCTCCAAGCTTGCCAAAGAATCAAATGGAGAGGCTTCTCAGAAGCCAAAACGCGAAGCCCGCGCAACTCCCGATGACGACTCCCCGCGGGTTGCACTTCTAAATAGGCAGCACGCCGTATCCAGTGTACCTCGAGGTATTTCTGTTCTTGTTGGGGAAGGATATAGTGAACGTGATTTCCAAGCCCTGTCTCATTTTGCTACCGACATTTCCGGCGACCTCATTGGCAGTCGGCGGATTTGGATTAAAGAAGGCATCCAGATGGCTTTCTCGGTATGCAATTGTGTGTTCCAGAGCGAGATCCAGCTAACATTACCAACAGAATGACTTTCTAATGCATGCCTTACTTATGACAAGTGCGTCGCATCTCAATCGCCTTAATCCAGAAACATATCAGGATTACAACGCTGTATCAACTAAATACCTGCAACATTCCCTTCGCTCCTTTCGAAATGCACTCAGCAGCCCCACATTCGTGGCGAACAACTTCGACGCTGTATTAGCCACCACCTTCCTCTTCCTCATGCAGGCATGCAGCAACCCAATCTTCGATCCAGAGAATGGTACCGCCGATGCTATGCTTAAGCACTCCAGCGGACTATTTGACATCATTCGGTTCCATCCTAATGAGGAACCACTTACCATTTTTCAGCCAATTTGCACACCGAAACTTGTCCGTGCTGCCATGCCAGACTCTGGCCCGGCCCGTGGTCTCATCCAAATGGTTGAAAGTTATGCTCTGGCTTTTGGAGTTCCTGATCCTAATGACAAGTTTTATATGGGAGTCATTACAAGTTTAGCACCTATTATGGACGCTGTGATATCGCAGCCGCCATATGGTGGAGCACCACCAAATGCACTACTGCTATACTTTATTCACTGGCTTTCATTTCTACCACCAGAGTTTGTCGTGCTGATTAACTCTTACGATCCGAGGTCCTTAGTTATCATGGCACATTATTACGCTGTTGTGGCATTTGTTTTATCGAATTGGAAGAGCGGGTGGTGGTGGTTGCGAGATCGGCCCGAGTATATGATAAAGAATATTGCATCATTCGTGGGTTTGAGTGGGTGCGGAGTTTGGATGGAATGGCCGTTACAGGTGCTTGAATTTTGCAAAAAGAGCAATGGCAGCTTGGGACAGTGGTCAGATTTGAGTAAGACCCATTCTAATGATACTGATGTTGTTGAAACGCAAATGGGAATATTGGCAACGGTGGAGATCCACGCGAGAAAGATTGGTGAAGATATTTGAAACATATGTAGATAAAAAAAACTTAAAATGGAGCAAAAAGGAATCTAAAATAACATGAGCTAGCACACATGTTGCCCCCACCGTGAACGAATAGAACATCCCAATCCGATGGTCCCGATCCCTTCAACGGCGGTCCCTTCCTGGGGTAGCCAGGACCCCGCGTGTTCCCGGCGCTATCTGATAAATGGATCGCGATCGACCTCGCTTACCACACCTCGTAAAACCAACCTATTATCATAACAGACCAAACAGCACCCGAAAGGATTCATCCTGCTACCTCATTAAGGAAGGTAGAGATCGACTTTTTTCGGCATTGAGACAAAAACGTAAGCTCCCGTAACGATTTGTCAGCCCAGTAAGTTAGATAACCCCCTTCCGAGACCCCAGGTCATAAGGAGCTGCCTGTCACCAGGATGATTTGTTTCGAGCATATAGTTGTGATATAAAAGGTTACTTCACCCATTCGCCAAAACTCATACGGCCCTTAAAAGAGAAACAGATAATATAAAGCCTACCTCCAATTTATCCTTCCCTCACAACCGCACAGCAATAATGTCATCCTCCCTATTTAACCCCCCCCTCACCCTCACAACTCCATCCCACACCATTATCCTCAGCGAAGCAACTCCCGCCGATATCCCGGCATTATGCGCTATCAGCTACGATGCCTATATCACTAACCCTATGCTCCACGCCTCCTACGGCACGGCCTCTCGCGCTGCCTGCATCGCCTCTAACGTCGAAAGATGGGAACTCGACTGGCCGCGTCCCGGCCGTCATGTCTACAAAGCCGTTGATGCAGCTACTGGGTACTATACGCGAGGAGGGCATGAGGCTGTCGTCAAGCTGCTACTTGAGACGGACCAGGTCGAGGTCGATTCGAAGAACAGATATGATGGGACGTCACTCTTATGGGCAGCGCGAGGAGGGCATGAGGCTGTCGTCAAGCTGCTACTTGAGACAGGCCAGGTTGAGGTCGATTCGAAGGACGAATATAGTTGGACGCCGCTCTCGAGGGCAGTGCTAGGAGGGCATGAGGCTGTAGTCAAGCTGCTGTTTGAGACGGGTCAGGCTGAGGTCAATTCGAAGGACAAAGATGGTAAGACGCCACTCTCATGGGCAGCGCAAGGAGGGCGTGCAGCTATAGTCAAGCTGCTGCTCGAGACGGGTCAGGCTGAGGTCGATTCGAAGGACGAATATAGTTGGACGCCGCTCTTGAGGGCAGCAGAAAGAGGGCATGCAGCTATAGTCAAGCTGCTGCTTGAGACGGGTCAGGTCGAGGTCAATTCGAAGGACAAAGATGGTAAGACGCCACTCTCATGGGCAGCGCAAGGA
>JPKC01001213.1:0-26629 GCA_000750925.1 Pseudogymnoascus sp. VKM F-4518 (FW-2643) | reverse complement strand
GGGGGGGGGGAGGATTGGACCGACTCAGGCTTGGAGGGGGAGGCCCGCCCGGACATGCAAATGTCCACGGCGGTGGCCGGCAGCATGAACAGGTCATTTCCGGCCGCAGGGGAGCCAAGTGGTCCCAAGAAGAGAAAGCGCAAGACCCCCGACGAGATGACAGGAGGCGGCGTAGAAGGAAGGGCATGGCGGCGAAGCACATACTTTGAGAGGTAGAGTCGGGGAGAGTAGAGGGGGCGCTGGAGTTGATGAGTGGCGGGGTTACGGTGGAGGGGCGTGGTGTGGATAGCCGGCGTTGTCTAGAAAGAATCAGGGGCTGCGGTGAGATTACAGGATTGTGCTTCGTGGGAACCCCTGAATCCCTTGGCGCTCACCTCATCAATTTTACCGGAGCAGACAAACGGATCCAAATGCGTGAATAGTTTGGAAACTGTCAGGGGCTGGCCGCTCTTCGTAGCCTGTTGTTCAACGATCGCACGGGCAAGGAGAAACGACGACGCCAGTTAGCCCCTGACAACTCGAATAAAGCCTCGCAGATAACCGGAATTTATATTCAAAGGGTGTATATTGAATATATATTAACAATTATTCTATCTACATCTATGCAATTGGTGCATAAAAGCTAAACTTGCCCTTCGGGTCGTAACTCTTCTTCAAAGAACGCAAGCGGTCCTGGCGCCATTGATCCGCTCCATACCACGCCTTTGGTGTCTCGTCACCATAGGCATAGTTAACATACGTATTCAGGCTGGTCTGTCCACTGCCCTCGTAGAGGACCTGACGAATCTGGTTGCCGAGCTTGAGAGCTTGGGCATCGAGTGCTTTTCCGTTGGGCTTGTAGGTGAGGAGCGGGGCGACGAGGAGGTTGTCGGAGCGGTAGGCGTAGGCGGCGGAATCATCGCTGATTGCCTTTACTCCCTGGGTAGAGTATCCCTCAAACATGAAGAGCGCGTTGCTGAAGGGGGTTGATGCGTTGGTGGTAGCTTGGGTGAAAAGATCGTATACTTGTCGCTGGGCGGTGGTGTTGTATGACTTGAGATAGATGGGGAAGCGTGGGTTGGCGTTTCCGGTAATCTGGCAGGGTGTGTCGGAAAGCGAGATGCCGGTCCACTTGGCTAGGTCAAGATAGGTTCCCGACGAGGGTTGTGCGACGATTGGGCCAAGGTCGAGGAAGGGCTGCGTGTAGGCTGTATCGACGGTGTCCACACCTTCTTGGATGAGATACATGGCGATGACAGGCTATGGAGTGATTAGAATATTGCGAATACGTTGGTAGGCTTTGACTCACCTTCGTGTCCATGGTAGGATCGAAAAACCAATAGGACCAGTTGTTTAGATCCTCGGGTATGGTGCCCTCAGTCAGCCACATCTTGTTTGCAAGTGCATAAACAGACTCGACCTTATCGCCACTGAATATGATAGTCTCCAAGGCATAGTTGCGGTGCTGGATGTCATAAATCTTAGAAACGACAGAAGTAACAATGCCGAAGTTGTGGCCGGCGCCCTTCATGGCCCAGAAGACATCGGAGTTCTTGTCCACTGTGATCAAGCTACCGTCGGCTTTGACAACCCTCATAGAAACGAATTGGTCTGCAACGAGTCCATGGTGGCCCTGAAGCCACCCGTGACCACCGCCAAGGGCGGGGCCTAAGTAGCTAACACATTCGCATGTTCCAGTCACTATGGGTAATTTTAGCCATTGGATCTTTTTACGACAGCCATTGCTACTAACCAGTTTGTTTTCCTGCCGCCCATAGAGTGTCTGTGACATTCTTGGACATGACTCCACCGGCAATTGTGACCGTCTGCCCATCTTGAGCTATTTTGACGGTGTTCAGCTGCTTCAGAGAGATCTCAATGCCATTTGTCATTTGCCCCAGAGTGGTGATTGATCCGTGGACACCATTTGTCGTAAGGAATGGCAGCGACTTGCTGTTTGCAAACTTCACCTAAGTCGTGGAAGACGAGTAAGCCACCACCGCATACTATAGGGAGAAAGGGCGAAGACGAAGTGGCTTACGGTTTGGACAACATCATTCTCCGTGCCAGGAACAACAACAACATTTGCTACGGGCATGCTCAGATTGGACCATCGTCCCACCAAGGAATTGAACCCGTCCGACCCTGGTAAATAAATATGGGCGGTGGGCGATAGGTTGCGCGCAAGCTGCGTGAAGTCTACATTTCTTGATGAGCCGTGGCCACGTGCGTCGAGGCCGGCGAAAGAGATGTCCCGACCAGCTACAACGCCTGCGCAAGCGACGAGCGCCGCAAGACACAGCCTAAGTTGGTACATAGGTGCGGCGTAGGTAGCAAACAGCGACTTGATAACTATGTGACGTGTGTTGGCGACGCGACGCGACTACAATGAATACTCGTATTAGGGGCAGGAGCTGGGTGAGCTATATATGTATGTATGTACATCCCTTTATATCTCATCTCAACAACCATAAGTGGCGAAGCAGACATCTCCACTCTTGTTCAATAAAACGGAATTACGGCGCGTCGTGCTAAAGGGATTACTACAGGGTAGATGGTTAGGGTCTGTGCGCGCGATACCACGGTCTACCCACGTTTTAAGAATGCACCGTTAAAAGCTTCGTAGGATGGCAAATGTTGGATCGAAGCCCGGCAGTTAACAGTGACGGAGCTCGCCTAGAATCTTGTTCAATTTAGCTTCCAACTTCTGCTATGACAACAATTCCCCTATCAGCTTCCCGTTTCAATAAATGCAGGTGCGCACGCTCGGACAGATCTCCGTGACTGGCGAGAGAGGGTGACTAGTTTCAGAGTTGGTAAAATTTTACCCTACTCACTACTCCTAACGTAGAAAGGCGGTTGTTTTCAATTCTGCAGTAACGTCCACTAAGCTACTTTAAACACGGCACGGGGAATATGAGGTGGAAATGAAACCAGGAGTTTGGACCTCGCTAGACCCACGCACGACCTTATCGAACATTGGCTTCCCAGCATGTGCTTAGCTCCATGACGCTAACCCCCGTACCTTACTTTACGCATAAGAACTTTACTCCAATAGCCCAGTCCCTCCGAAGATTCTCACCGAAGCGACGCAAGTTGCCGTCTTTACAAGGGCTCCTTGCAAGGGGGTGCAAAGGGTTCGCAGAACTCGAGATCGGCCAGGTACCCAATTGAGCAAGGTGTGTATGTTGATCGATCGAATTTTTAAGTACTTGAGCATGAAGATCTACAGCACTGTGGCTAGTTCAAGTAAGGCGGGCGCAATGACATCTTTCTGGACCTTCTCTCTCTGGCAAATGTCTTGATTTACGGTAAGCCCCGAGTTGCTGCCCTGTTCTTGTGATTGCCCAAGCGTATGCACGTACAAGTACAAGCGCATCGCACTCCTCGAGTCTTCGTGCCAAAGCCTCGACTCATCTTCCGGTCTTCACCACAGTCAACTGGGTTGACACCTCTACAACCCGATGTCCGACTCCCAAGCGGCTGCGGCAATAGCAGCGGCTGTTCGCGACTTCAATACCGAGTTATGGACACTCTATGCGTTCGGCGTCGCCATAACTGTGCTCAGGACATATGCTCGAGCGAAGGCCGTAGGCTTCAGAGACCTTCAAGCAGATGACTTTCTCATCTGGCTTGCTATTGTGCGTCCAAGGCTCCTCGTCCTATCGGCATCGCTAATCAAACCCTAATTCTGCAGTTGCTCTATACCACACAATCGACTCTGGCATACTTTGCCGTCAGTCACGGCCAAGGCCTTGCAAATAATGGAATGACAGATGCTGAGCGAGCTGCGTTGAGCGTCGGCTCCGGGGAATACGTACTTAGGTACGCTGTGATACAGAGGAGCGCATGGCTCATGGTTACTGACGTCCTGATTTAGAGTGTTTGGTTCCAAAATCCAGGTGATAGGCTGGACCTGTTACTGCTGCTTGATTTTCACGCTTAAGATGGCAGTGCTATTCTTCTACGTGCGACTTACAGTATGTCTAAACTCTTCCCTATAATCTTTGGCTGTTGTTAATTTGGGGACTTAACAGGAAGGCCTCAACAAGAAATTCCAAATTCGCATCTGGATAGGGTTTGGGATCGTCGTTGCAACCTTTATCGCATCAATTATAACAATATATGGAGCATGCCAGCCGATCTCTAAATACTGGCAGATCAATCCGGATCCCGGCAGTAAGTACTTGCCTTTTACGCTGCCCCGTCAACCTGCTAACGGTTTTCTTTGTAGATAGCTGCCAGGGTGCCGTAGCGAGGCCGATTGTCTGGGTCACTTTCATCTCCAGCGTGCTCACCGATATATACCTCATCATGATACCCATTCCGATGCTTTGGGGGACTAAACTGAAACTGGCAAAGAAGATCGCCGCGACCATCGTTCTTGGTGCGGGCGTGTTTGTACTCATTTGCTCTCTTCTGAAGACTATCTTCGTCATAGTGGTAAGTCAATGCACCCATCAGCCACACCAGTCGATAGTCTCTAACCCCACCTATAGGATGCCACCCATGGCGCAGAGCTTGCTGGCAGATGGGGCACACGGGAGGCCTTCGTCTCGGTCGTCACCACCAATCTTCCCATGATATTCCCCCTCGTCAGGGCCTGGCTCAAACCGCTATTCGGCAGTGGTTTCTTTTCATCTCATACGCCATCTAAGCATCCCGTTGGGTTCCGAACCATCGGTGGGGGCTACGACGGCTCCAACAGGACGACTAGCCGCCGTGGAGACCTGAATAAGTATGCAACTAGCCGCCTATCGGCCACTGAGAGCGAGGAACAGATTTTCCAGAATGTGAAGATGCAGAACATAAGTATTCATTCCGACCCGCCGTCTGAGCTTCAACGATCACAGGAGATAGTTGTTAATACTGAGTTCCGCATGACTGAAGAGAGATATATGCAAGACGGGCAGCAGAATGCCAGGCGTGTTCATAAAACTTGATTGGTATAGTTCCGGGAACGCTGGATATAACTGGAGTTGGCAAAGGGGATCCGGATGCTTTAAGGCAGTACAGTATATAGCCGTATATATAATGGTAAAAATGAGTTATGAATTATCCAAATTGATCTTCTTACTCGTAGCCGCTGCCGACTTCTTTCGTCATTATACTTTTACCGCGTCGACCTGATCTACGGGGCGTGTTGGAGATTACGCCCAAATCTTAAGGCCTACTGTAGCCGGAAATTCTCACTTTAGAAGTCGAATTCACTCTCGTCAACAACAACAACCCCCGGCTTTAATATTCACTCAACCTCTTTCATCAACAGCCAACCTCTGTTTCTTACACCAATGTCGTACCTTTACAACAACAGCAACAACAACAAAAAGCACCATGAGCATTACGTCGAACATTGGCGATCTCGCCCGCATCGTCGATTTCATCGACAAGGCTTACGAAGATGGGAGGCTTCTGATGCCCGATTTTTCCTCAGCCGCAGTTCAGAGCATTGTAAGACAATCTATGTATACTATTTACGATATCTAACTAACAATATACAGCATGCCAGCGACGATGAACCGAGGTATACCCATATGCAGGTATTCGTCGATGCCAACACGCCAGTTCCCGTTGAAGGCCAGGAGAGAAGATTGAAAGTCGGCCCCCTCGATGTCCTGACCACACCCCCAATATGTCTTCAGCTCGCGAAAGCAGTTGAATAGCTGCATCATCTCATGCCCGAGGAGCTTATTCAAACCTGTCTCCCTGCAGGAGTGACCAAATACTCCGGAGATAGTCACGATACTGCCGCTCACGATTCCAACGTGCGGAAGCATGTCAAAAACGTCACACGTCGCACGATTGATCGCGCTATCATTCTAGGCGCGTCATTTTTCAGGCTTCTGCTTCAGAAGGCAGAGTTCAGACAGGAGCTCGAATCTGATAGCGCTAAGGACCACGTCGACTTCATCATCTCCAAGATCACGCCTGACCACATGCTATATCTATTCAAGGATGGCTGGGACGCGATCTCGTCCAACTTCATATTCCATAACGGGATCCGAGCAAATGCAGCAGAGGACGAGCTGCGCCTTGAACTCAAAGAGTTCATCGTCACAGCAGGAGCATTTCTGCTATACGATGTATTCCGGTTTTGCTTCCAGATCCCGACGACGACGGCAATTGGCGATTTCAATCACAGACTGGGGCGTAAGGAGGTGGCTGCAAACTACGCCAAAGCACCGACCCAGGAACCATTGGCTAGGTTCAGCAAATCGCTTGGTCGCCTTCCAGCCTCACCGATATTCGAGATGAAGAAGAAAGTTGTCAAGGCCAAGATGGCAGCAGACTTGCCAGATGCCGAGGGCTGGTAAAGACGTGGCGCATTGTACAGAAGGTACGATCAATCTACCCTTGCTCATGAATCACGCGGGACTAATCAAGAAGTGAAGTTGGCTGCAAATCGGGTTCTATCCCCCAGAGAATCGGTTGGGTTTTTAATGAGAAGAGTCCTGGCTGTTCGTAGGCAATGCGTGTTGCAAGCTGAGGATAAGTCACATACATAGACAAGCCAGCAACGAAACCAAATCAAATAAATACTCCAACGCAATGAAGCCCAACATATTTGTGATAATATACAATTACATACATTCATTTGCTATATAGATTCAACTTTGTTTCCTATATTACCTCCTTAAACCTCGAATCGCGCGCCGGACTCAACGGCCTCGAACTCTTGAAAATCGGCATCGCCACATCCGCATCATTGAACTGATCCCTCGCCTCCTCCGACTCATACCCCCCTCCCTCCCTCGGCGCCGCCGTTTCTTGTACTGGGTTAGTTGCCAGACCACCGCCCGCAGTCGATCCTTCTTGATCCTGGGAGTACTTGGACCCGTCGGTGCCCGTCAGGAACCTGGATACAGGAACCTCGTTTTCATCGTTGCCAAACATAGTTTTGGTGGCTACCTGCGGCGTACCATCAGTCTGCTGAGCATAAGAAGCGCCTCCGACAAATTGGCTACCGGCACCGACTTGTTTTTCCTGCTCCTCTTTCTGGCCCTTGCTTGTCCGACGGAATGCCGTCTTCAGCCACGTCTTGACTCCCAATTGTGAGCTCTGAGCTGTCTGGGATGGCCGTGCGTTCTTTTGGAGCCGTGAAAACGGCTGTGAACTTTTGCCTTTGTCGGTGTACTCCGAGACGGGGATCTCGGGGACATTCTCGTCTTCGATAGGCTCGGGAGGTTGGACAGCAAAAGTGGGTTGGGCGGGCTTGACAGGCTCAGCATCTCGGACATGCTGGATAGGCGGTGTGACTGGAGCCTGCTGGACAGGTTGAACAGCAGGAGCGGGTTCGAAAGCAGGGGTTGGCTCGACAGCAGGAGCTGGCTCGGCAACAGGAGCGCCCTCAACAGGTGGTTCATACTCGGCCGGGGCGACCTGATGATTGCCAGAGGCGCCCCCACCACCAACTGCCCCGCTCATGGCCATCGGCTCTGGCACGTAAGATTCTCTGCTTTGGGTGCTCTTGCTCTTGCCGCTCTTGCTGCTTTGCTTCGACCAGCGCTTACTCTGCCGCTTGAAGAACGTTTCTTGGCTCTTCCTTTCCTTCTTCTCCTGCTTGTCATGTTCTTAACTGGGGTTAGCAAAGTATTTATCACAGGGCAGGATTTTCGACTTACCTTTCAACTGTCTGTCGATCTCCTTGAACTCCTCCTCACGCTCCCTTTCCCTCTCTATCTGACGTTTTGCCTCCTCCTCGTCCAGCTTTATCTCCAGCTTGCGTGCTTGCTCAGCCTCAGACTTATCATTAATATGGTGCAGCACGGGCTGGACGTTCCTGAATGCCAATGCATCGACGGAACTACGATCAACAAGGGCTCCACTTCCAATAGCTATCTTATCCCCTTGCTGCGGGAGAGGCTGTTGCTGAGAGGGTTGTTGCTGAGGGGGCTGTTGCTGCTGCACGCGCTGCTGGGCGATCGCCATTGGCAATGTCTCCTGGCCCATCATGGACTGGGTTGGTCGCCCTGTCTGAGCATACACCTGCTCATCGATACCTTGGAGGCTTCTTTGAACATTGCGCTGAGCCGCGGCAAGTAGCAAGTCGCGATCCCTTTGCCTCGTTTTGGCGTCTATTTGCGACATGTTGGAGGAGTACAGCGGCGCTTGAGACCGGATGTCTCGACTCTCTCCCATCGTTGTATCGCTCGATGCGCGACGACGGAAGCGCCGCTTCTGGGTTGGCTGGGGACTGCCGTAATAGTCGAGGTACTCCCTGTTCTTATAGCTCTCATCATGAAGCTTCGCCAAGCGCTCTTGAGCAAGCCGCTGTGCGGCTTCTTGAAGATTTCCAAATTTCATAGGCGTCGGCTCGTCACTCATCAAAGAAGTAGACCGTCCTCTCCCATGCGCCGCAGTCGCGGCATAGCCCGCCTCTCCGGTTTCCTTCTCGCGCTTCTCTATAACTTTGTACATTTGCTGGGCCATTGCAATCGCCGAGGCGTGCATGCTATCCTCCTTCTGTTTCTGGTCCGCTTCCGAGGGTTGAAACGGGTGTGAGGTGTACCTCTCCTTTCCCGTATTGGTCACTGGAGTTGCTCCCCCCTGAGGAATTTCTGATCTCCGTCTCTTCGATGCGGTGTGCGCATGCGTTGCTGCGCGCAAAGCATTGGACTGCGCGTTCATCTCGTCGGGGTATTTTGGTCCCATTGGAGGGGTAGAATCTGCGCGCGGCCTGGGGCTTGCCATTGCTCCGGTAGCAGCCATCAAGGAGCGGTGTCTGTTTAATTGCGAGGCCCTGTTCGGGGCTGGTGGCGCTTGTAGGCTCCTTCTATCGTTCTGCATTGCCACGTTGGCAGCTGAGTTACCAAATCCAGCAGATTTCGGCCTTGGGGGTACGGCGGCTTTTTGATCAGCTACTCTCAGGTCCGACTTTGCTGCCAAAACTGCAGCTCGAGCTCCACTGGCGCTCTGCTGAGGCTGCCATGGCGGGTTTGACTTGCGGGTCCAGCCGATAGTGGCAGCGGTTGATGCTGATGTCGACGCGTCGGGCTTCCAGATCTCGACAGGCTTTTGCTTGGCCCATCCAAGACTCGCAGCTGCGCCGGCATGCGCGTCTTTGTTTTGCCGACTGGGGGGTAGGCCGACTGAGGGATAGCTGGGTAGGTCTTGAGGCCGAGCATACTTCAGGGAGGCAGCCGCGCCTGGCAAAAAGTCAGCATGGTTCGTGGACGTAGGAGTGGGATGATTTACCTGCCGATGATAGCTTATTGTTACTGTCCAGATAGCGAGAACCGCCATTGGTAATTGTAGTAGTGGAGCCCATTGTTATCGACAGAGCTCCTAAAGCTCACGGCGCGTTCTTATATCGCTCGGAATTGCCGGTCGGGATTGTAATCGCTCGTCGCAGTTCGATTGAAGTTCAGAGTGGGAATGAGTCGGTGGATAATGATACAATAATTGTACAGTAGGAAGAAGGTGTATATCTAGATGCTCGGGCCCATGCGATCAATGGACGAGTATTACGTCTCCGTTAGTAGTAGTGAATGAGGCGACTGAGGTGAAGGAAGTTTAGATGTAGAGGATGGAGAAGGTAGTTTGGGGTGACATGATATGATCTGAGGGTGATAGATGGCAGGGCTAGACTCTAGACTGGGAAAAATAGCTGGTTTCCTAACTTGGTCTATGATGATCGTCGAGATTGACGACATGACCGCATCAGTAGTGTTTTGGCGCAGTTCAGCCACGCCTAATGGGGAAAGGTTTCATGGGCATGCCGAAGTCTGACCCAGACACCGGGATCGTGACGTCATCATGCATTTGTGACAAGAACCCTACAAGGATCGCATTATTGATCGGCGAGAAAAGTCTCCGGGCCCCGAAAAAGGGTTCGAGATAGCGACTATAGACATATTAGCTCTCCTGTAGGCTTCATATTTTAGACATATTTTGGACATACGTATTATAAGTTACTATATTTAAAAATATGGGTATCAAGATGTTGTACTGCACATGTCGAGAGGAACGAACACGCAATGGATGGTGGGTGTGTTCGCCGAAGGTCACTCCTACGTAATCCCCCGATCTCAATCGAAGCCCTAGAAAACAGTTAGACTGGCGCCATCTGATCTAGCGGACGAGTCTCGCTGCCCTTAGGTCTACTATATGACGGCGACCATCTCGTCCACGTCGACCCCTAGAAGGCAAGTATCGTCTTTGGGATGAAAAAGTTGTTTGCCATGACGCTAGGTGCCCGAGGGTGAGACAGGTGTAAGCCAGGGTGAGGTAGAGGCAATGAGCAAGGTAGGCGGCAAGCTGGGTGAGCAAGGTAGGTGGGCAAGATGGGAGAGCGAGGTGAGCGAGGTGAGCGAGCAAGATGGGCGAGCAAGATAGGCGACCATACTGAGCCAAACGGGCACATCGACCTCGCCGGCTTTGGCACCTACAGGGATCTCAAGACATCCAATGCACCGGCAATACTCGTTGCTCTGTCCCTAGGCGTTAGAGAGTGCTAGTAAGACAATTTTTGTGCGGCAAACGGTAATTGCAGGATACGGAGTTTGATATTAGGAGAGCAGGTGTGATATTCGCTATGCTTATATACAGGATACAGATAACAGCCAAACAATCCCCCGTCGACCTCTTGCCGCTCAATCTTCGTCGTCCGAATCATCATCATCGGAATCATCCCCTCCTCCGCCTCCTCCGACGTTTCCTCCCCCTGTTGTGCCTCCCCCGAGGACAGTTCCTGCCCCGACGTTTCCTCCTCCGCTGCCTCCACCAGTAGTTGAGGCACCGCCTTCATCATCGTCGTCGTCATCATCATCACTATCCCCCGCATTGGCCTGAATCGGTACCGCCCCCGTCGCCGGTGCAAGCGGCTCTCCCGCCATCGCCGCCCACGTCGCAAATTGTGCGTTCCTCGCCAACCCCAGACTCGCCGTGAAGTCCCCAAATCCACTATCGTGAAAGCCGAGGATTCCCGCGCTCGTTTCTGGCCCTCCCACCGCAGTCTTCGCTAGCGCCCAGCCCATCTCCGCGTCTCCCGCTGTATCTGCCGCGCCGAGACCAAAGGCAGCGTCGAGACACCCCTCGCATAGGAATGTGTAGGTGAGGAAGGTGTCGCTGACCGACGTCCCGTTGGCGATGGGGCGGAGGGCAAAGGAGCCAGTCACCTCTGGAGGGTTGTCGTCTTCGTTCTCGGCTTGACGGAAGGAGGAGACTACGTTCCCGGCGCCGTCAGACCAGGCGGCCTGGAGAAGCGGACCCTCCATGTCCCCAGTCATGGAGAAGCCACCCCACCCGTTGCCGCCATTGAGGGGGAAGGTCAACTGGCCGATGAAATCGGTCGTGGGATCGGTGGGGAGGGCGACGCCGAAGCCGAAGTTGGTTTTGGCGCCGAAGAAGCGCTGGAAGGATATGCCGGTGGTGGGGTCGGTGAAGGCGGTTGTTACTTTGTCTTGGGCAACGGCGGTGTCTGTGAGGGTGGAGAGGACGAGTCCGAGGAATAGGTAGGCGCTGGGGTGGGCCATGATGGGTAATGCTGGCAGCAGCGTTCAGACGTGGCCAGAGAGAATGGAGAAGTATTGCGCTTCGAGGTAAGCAATGGGACAGGCAGATATCCGTGGTCAAAGCTGCAGAATGGCAACTACAGGAAGAGTACAGAAAGGATACGATAGAGGAAAATCTATTGGTTTATATACCTATCGGAAATATAGCTATTTTGAAGAATGAGACAAGCTTGGCTCTCTCTTGCCATCGGTTTGTGATACTACAGCACCATCTGCCGTCCACTAATCAACATGATCCAGCAACAGACCGAGAAGAAGAGCTCAAAATAAACATCACACACAACCTGTTATCAATCCCAATCACTGGGCGTCTCCGCAACTGAGGAAAGTTTATTTTGAGAAGAGGGGTAAGTCAACTGTTTGGTCAAAATCCTCAGCCAAGCACACGACAGTATACTATGCGGGGTTAGTATCGCGAAGGTGGTCCGAGCGAATGTTTCCAGATCGACAATTCGTAACGGAGAATAGCGTCGCATTGCTATTATTAGCGAAAAAAGGATTTCTGATTATTTCTGAGTGCCGTGGTTGGTGTTTTGGAAAATGGGGTAACACAATGACTGGAGACGGGGAGTGTCTCATCTGCCAACCCCCCGGAAATACGAACTTCTTGGGGGTTTACTGTCGCATTGCGGTATACGCAAGATTCCCTCAGTAAACGCCATGTCCATTTCTATAATTTGGCCGCTTTCTTTTGATATGCCCCTTTCCGTAATCATGCCCCTTTTCCAATATAATGTCACGTGATCATATATGTTATCATCTGTAGTGGAGATTCGTGGGTGCGCAGTGAACGACACTGTTCTCGATTCATTTATTTAATTTAATTTATTATTGTATTTGCATTTTCCAACTTGGGCGGCCTGTTGCTCTTCTATGTGTGGTTCTGTTGTAGTGGGTTGTTTCGCTTCGTTCGAAGGTCGGCACATAAATGAAGGACAAAGGAACGGGAGTAGCTACGATAGTAAAATAAGTTCTTCAATTGTACAGTGACATACGGGGAAAAGCGACGCGTATACAAACCCTATTCCACACTTTTTCTTTCTTTCTTCTGTAATCAACACCATGAATCAGAATTCGTGGTAAACCCCCCTTCCCGTCCCCCTTTTACATTTACTAACATATAAACAGATCGGTGTCTCCGCTCATCATGGAAAAAAAACATTGCTCACGCACTGTTAACAACATCCTCACACATACCACAATGTCTGGGGCTTTGCCTGCAGGCGCCCTTCCTCCGGCCCCCGAGCCCTCCCTCGACATCTTGGTCGTCGACGACCCTGTTGCCTCCCCCTCCAACACCATCTCTCCCTCTTCCTCTCAGGCCGGCAGCAACTCCCACAATGGGGACGACCATCTCCACAGCCGTTCCGCCTCCACCATCGTCGAAGACGAATCGTCATCCGAGAAAGGTAAGCATACCCCTGAGAATACGTGAAATATACTTACACGCTCAGGACCCCCTTTCTTCGCCGGCGGCACCATTCCCGACATCTCCCGCTCCCGTGCGCTTTTCACCCTCGCCAGCCTCGACACCCGCCGCGCCGTGACTATGGTGACGGACGCATTCCACCTCGGCCGGAGCGCTAACGCGGAGGCCTGGGTCGCCCAGCATGTGGGCGAGGAGATTACTTCTCCTTGCACCCACTGCAGCAATGGTCATGGCCCGTTTCTAGGTCAGACTTGCGTTGTAGTGGACGGTCACTTCGGCGGCTCGTGTGCCAGCTGCCACTATAATAGTGGCGGCAACCGTTGCTCGTTCCGGAAGGTGGGTTCAACCGGGGAGCCGGTCAAGGTTGCGGCGGGTGCCTCCAGTGCCCCCCAGAAAGGTAAGTCTCCTCCTGTATTCGATGGCGGAGTGTTGACATTAACAGGCCCTCCCACTACCACCCGTACCGCACTCGCCGTCACCCGCGCCCGCATCCGCACCCTAACTCAGTGCCGGCAGCCCGTTCGTCGGGGGAGCTTCTCTCGCTCAGCAACCCGATGGTACACCGGCAGCAGCCACCAGAACTGTGTTTGGCGACGACGATAACGAGGTTCCCGTCTCCCGGTTCTTAACGGGTACTGAGGGATCAAAGTACTCCCAGGACCAAGATGCGGGTGGCTTGTCGTCCAACCCAGTACAAGAAACGGCGGCGCCGAGGGAGGAAGGGGGGTGTGAGTCGGAGGAGGCGAGGGATCAGTTCAATGATGCGGATGTGGCGATGCCGATTTTCAAGAGTTCGAGGCCGTTGAGTCCGGCGCGCGATTCGAGGTTTAAGGAGGTGATATAGCAAATTAATGTATGTAATTGTTGTATGTTGTTATAAATAAGTTGTACTTTTGATAATGATGCTTTGATTTGCCGGCAATGCTCTTGAGTGCACGTTTGTGGCCAGTGAACTCGAGAATCTAGATGTATTTAATGTAAATTATTATATTACTTGCACAACTTAGGCGGCCCCTCGTTCGGCAGTACTCATAAAATAGAGGACGGAAACGGGAGTGAATATAATAAAACAAAGTGTATGCAAACCCGGTTCCACGTCTTCTCTTCCTGCTACTTATATATTACCAATTCTCAACTGGTCGCCTTCCAAGTTGCCTATAACTGCAGCCAGGTATCCCGGGAAGTGATTGCCCCTGATTTATAGAGTACTCCTGTGGATTCACCTTTGCTAGCGCTTTCAGTCTACTGGAAAGGGAGTTAACTTATTAGACTTGGGCATTGTCTAGTCCTAATCGCTGTTTGCAGTATATTATAATAAAAATTATACTATATTAGCCTAGCTAGTCGACGTGGTACTTGGTGCTACCAGATTCGACCTCCTGTCTAAACTCTGTCTTCTGAAGCAGGAGCTGGAAAAACCATGCGCCTATAATGTTGGCGTGGTGAGAAATTGGTGAGAAAATGCTGCGGACTACAATTAAACCCCGTGTGACAATATCCATCATTTCTTCGCTAGGCCAGGGTGAAAAAAAACCCCCCTTAGTTTGGGGCGGCGACGATAGTGCAGAGTGTTGTAGAGGAGCTTCGAGCACCGGAGACGCAGCAAGGCCACAGGCCTCGTGCGTCAACTAGCGGGCAAGTAAACTCAGCATCGTTGTCGATGGGGGACATGAGGGTGAGAAAGACCCCATCTCCAGCTGCTGCAAGTGTTGTCTAGAGAAGAGACTATGCGTAATGGCATAGAAAGGTGCTTCCCCAGTCGTTCTCCCCGTTCCCGCTATGTTCAGGAAGGGTATTGCGCCAACATATAAGGCGTACTGGGTGATGAGTTAGTTATTATTATCAGATAGGGGTACTGAGGCATATGACTTATCTGTGTACAGTTAGCTAGGAAAGCACATGGCTTTAATTGTGTTACTCGTAGTACATACTTACCTACAATTACAATCGAAAGTGGTCTCAAACTTGTTTGCTTAGTAAAAGTGGGCAACTCTTTGTTTGGCGTCCCTTTATAGAAAAAGTGAAATATCCCCAACTTCCTACTTACAACTCATCTATCCACAGACTGCCATTAACAATCCGTTAAGATGTCACCTCCATCTTGCTCTCCAAAGAAGTGTCTCTATAACAAAGAAAGCATCAAACCATCGCAGCTGCCAAGAAAGGCATCTAGATCAAAAAGACAGAGACGTAAGACTGAGTCTGACAACGACGAGGAGTATTATGAACCAGACGAGCAGCCAGCAACCTTCAGCGGGAAAAGACTCAGGCGTAATAGGGATTCTGTTATTGATAATATCGCTGAGGACCCAGATTTTGACCAGGAAGATGAAGACGACGCTGATCTCATCGACCACCCATCGTTCCTTACATCCAAGGTCCAGACCCGGGCAGCTGCTGCACGCGTAGCTACAGAGAAGAATCTGGATTTGGATGAGCAGTTTGCCCAGGATACTCGGCGCAGGGAGTTCTTGGACATTTACGAGACAACAGTCGAACCAGTCACGACAGATACATGGACAAGGTTCATCAGAGCCATCCCTGCCGATATCCGTGGCACGAGCCATATATGGGTACAAGTTCTGGCAGATGCCATACGGGTCAAGACTGCTAAGGAGGAAGAGGCCAAGGAGGAAGAGGCCAAGGAGGAAGAGGCCAAGGACAACATCAAGGAAGAGGGCCAAAAGGATGTGAAGCTGGAGAGCAAAGAGGACATCGATCTAGAGGACATCAAGATGGAAGACACCGGGACCAGAGAGGAAAAATATGCACCCTCGCAGAGTGTCTCTCCGTTTGCCGCACTGCCCCATCTATGGGAAAATCTGGAGGACGTTCAGAAGCCCCAATACAACGACGACGACATTTCGGACATTAGCGGCGAAGGAGAGACTGACTTGTCGGAGAGCGAGCATGAAGATGAGTTCTATTCCCGTGAGTGTAGAACCCATCGATGCGCTTCCGACAAAATTTACTAACTTATATGCAGAGCCAGAGCCGCAATCCTTTGTTGACACAGTGAAACAAGTCCAGCATTGGCTCGCCAAGGACCCAGCGAGACACTTCCAGCAACTAAAGATACACAATGGCCCAAGGGCATTATTCGGAAATACGGCCATCGTATTCGGAGTCCCCGTCGAGGTCGCGAGTGAAACCAATTTCATCCCGCACGGATTCCCTTTGGGGTCACTGGTTGAGGAGGTAGCAGGGACGAGCGGATTCAGAAGCTGGGTCGGATTCAGGTTTGTATTTTAGGATTCATCCATTAACATGACTGACTTTTCTAATATAGGGAGATCAGTCAGGCGCTCTTCTTCTACTACGGCACTCTGCATGGATGGGCGTACCGGGAGTTGCTGCCGGACGCGGTGTTCTGGCTGAGTTTCGATGGCTGCACCCTCTGCGACAACAAGTGCAATTGTTGGTGGAGGTATGCAGCTGATATGCCCATCATGTAACAAATGCTAACAAAATCAAACAGTAACATGCGCACGTTCCGTCGGGAGTTGGAATCATCTATCACCAAGCGCATGGTCATATGGGTATCACAAGTCATCGATGCCGACACCGACAAAACCATGCGCTCGGTGGTGGGAATGCCACGGCCATCCCGCCAGAAGTTTTGGGAAGAGCAGCTTCAAGCTGCCGACATCCTCAAAATCTTCGAGCCATTAAGGCCAGGCGTGGACATTCAAGCAATTGTGGATAGCTCCGGCGGCGACGATCTCAGCGAATGGAAAAGATGGCTATGTGAGGCAGCAGCATGGCTTGCAGATGACGTGTATGGATACCATGTGGCCCAAGGGGGGCTGGAGGAGAGTGGAGCGGACGTTCCCCGAGTCGTTGTAGAAAGATTTGGGAAACTGCGGGACTTTGTCCTGTTCCGATATGTACCGAGCATCAAAACCCTCCCAATCCGGGCGAATTTTAGATCCCCGCTGTATGGTTAGCTTGTTTAGATTAGAGTTATCCACTTTTGCAAATGAAACCTGTTGTAAATCACTTTCATTATCGAATGCGGATAAGTGAACGAGATGTATTAAACTACTCTCTCTCATCACCACGACGCCCTTCCATCCCGACCCCGCCTCTCATCACCCCCAGTGGCCCATCTCCCCCATTCTCCACATCGCGAATGATCCGGCCTGCCGCCACGCCCTTCCTCCTACGGTGTCTCTTGTCAAGGTCCTCCTCAGTAAGCTGCCCTTGGGCCTTGCGCTTCCTCTTCTTGGGAGTATGGGCACCACTCTCACCTGCCGCGAAAGATCTATCCAGGCTCCCAGCGACCGCCGCAGTCATCTGTTGCACGACCGGGTGCCCCCCCTCCGAACCCGAATCTGTCCACGTCCCTTCATCTCCAAGCATCCTCTGTACCAACTTCTTCGAGGTCTTGACCCCGTAGCCGAAGTCGTGCGTAATGCGGACAGCCGCTCCGTCAAGTCGTGACGCCCACGTAACATCGTCCGCAAATTTTTCCCACTTCCGGTTCAGTCGATACGCCCCGGCGTTTCCCCCTGTCCGCCTGTCGCCCTCGCGCAGATCACGACCCTCTACCCATGCGGTGTCTGCGGCCATCATTGTTGAGGCTTTCACCCATAGGCGGAGGGTCGTGTCGTCTGTAGTCTTGCCTTCTGCAATGCTATCCCAGTCCACAGCGTCGGCGACTGGCGCCACAACCCATTTCAGGTAGACTGGGTCTTCCTCGACCAGGCTTTTCCACTTCTCCATCCTCTCCTCAATCGTACTCTGACCAGTGCGCTCTGGATAGGCTGGGTGCTTGGCCCAGTGCTGGACCATAATCCCATCTATAAGCGCACTCGTTAGAGTACGCGCATGTAGATGGCTCTGTAGTTTCAAAAGCTCGCTGGTCCATTCATCGGAGCTAAAATATCTTAGCACCAGCTCCATTGGCAGATATTCTTCTACTTCAATCTGAAGGCAGGCGTGTCTTTTGAAGTATGTCACCTTACAGAGCTTTGTGACAAATTGCCTTAGCAAGGAGCGGGAACGACGGCGGTCGCGGACATCTAATGACGCAAACTTTCTCTTTGTAAAATCCCAAATCATGTTGCCTTGGATCACCATGATGTCTTTGAGAGTGTATACTCTCGAGACGTCGTGGTCCAGGACAACATGATCCAGCTCCGTCGGGGGTGTTGGGGCCTGGGGTGCATCCGCCGTGCTCGGGTCCATTTCTCGTCCCATCGCTGGTATCTCCTGCCCTCCCATTCCGACACATCGAGTCTTCGCTTCTGTGCTGTCTTCCTCTGCATGTCTCATCTCCAGTGCAGTAACCTCCAACTCTCCTTTGAGTAAAATGATGCTGGCCTTGATGGATGTGCTACCCGGATCAACTGACAATGCTTTCTCCGCCGTAGACAGGCGAGCGAGACAGATCTGCTTCGCTCGGTAGAGCTTCTGTAATTTATCCATTTATCTAGATTTGCAATTGTATGTTGTAACGATTGGGTTAGGGTTGTAAAAGTGGATAAGTCGAGTTGACTGGAATGGCTTGACTGGCTTATAAGTGAATTTGATGCTTATAAGTGAATTTGATACTTTTAGCGAACCGTTTCTCAAGCAACGCACATAATCCCCCATCTCCCTTTACTCTCATTATTTACACAACATCATCGATCTTGCTTTACGCGTCAGCATTTTGACGCAACTATTTGCACAAAATGAGTGCCTCTCCTGAGCTGTACACAACCCTCGCCGACTTCGTCATGACCAAAAAGTTTCTTACAGACACCCGTGGGCAGACCTGGGTAACACCCGTGATGAAATCGACAGCCAATATGAACCTCGTAAGTTGGCACATCATTTGCAGTATGCATTGGCTAATTGTACAAGGGAGCAGACCAACAACAACCAAAATACCGAGCATTAAAACAGTTTATCGATGCGAACGAACCCTTGACAGCGACTCCAAACCCGCAGTTACGCTCCGAACCTGAGTCGATTGACCTCCCCCATTATTCGCTGCAACTGGCAAAAGCCGCTGAGTTCCTGTACCATGAAGTAGACGATGCCACAGTCATCTCTTGTCTGCCCAGGACATCAAAGGGGTAAGTACACCAACGTCAGCTATAATGATAGCAATATACTCATATATATTTAGCTACATAGGGAGGTCGCACGAGAAGATCGCCTATATTAACGCAATCGAGAGCCATGTGAAGAAGATGTCGTCAATGTTATCAAACGATGTCAGGACTTGACGAAGATGGTCGTTCTCACTAGAATTGACAACGTCGACTTTCAGACCGCAATGAAGGGACATCACACGATGATACGATACTTTAAATCAATGATAACAGCAGACATGTCGTACTTTGTTCTATCGGAACAATGGAAGGCGATCGATTTTCAGTTTGTGCATCACGAAGGGATCAGAGCGAGCGCAGAGGAAGAAGCAATTCGTCAGGATATGAGAAGAATCACAACGTACGGCATAGCCATCCTTATGGCAGATCTGTATAGATACACTATACAACAGAAAGCGAGCAATGTGAGCCCAACCCCGGACCCGACACAAGACGGAGGGCCACAGGAAGCGAGCGTAGTACCAGACGATTCAGTACCAGACGATTCAGCAGGGATTGCCGCCGTCCGAGAAAACTACAAGTGTTTTACCTGCTGGGGCCCAACTGCAAAGGTTATTCGCACATTCGGGATACTGCCAGCCGCAGCGGGGTTCGAACGCAGACGAAATGCCAAAAAGCCCAAGATAAAGTCATTCAATGGAGGGTCCTGGACAGAATCAGACTGAAAGATTCTGGATTTGAGGGGTGAAGTTGGCTGATTTGGTGATTGTGAGTCGGTCGGGGGACGGAGTTGGCGGCGGATAGTTGTGGGTTTTACGCGTAGTGGAGATGGAGGTTGATGGATTTTATCGAGGTTAGCTTCTACGACATCATGCAGTCTATAGAAGAGTTGCCCATATTTACTATCGAAGCATGTCTGTGATTGAATTGAACAGTAAAAGTGGATAACTATAAGCCACCACTCTCCCCGTGCCACGACTGTCGATTGAGAGCCTGCCCATTCGGGCAATGTTTAAGGATACAGGTCAACCTTCGACCGTCACGTGGAAGTGATTGGTATTTGTATCAATATCGCACGGAGAACGAGAAAATGAATTGTACTATTGAGATTAAAGACTAGACTGAGCGACTCAAGGTAATATATACAGTCTTCCTCATAGTAATGATATCACGTCCTAATCTCGCCGCTGAAACCTTCTTCTTCAAGAACTCTCGCTAGCCCCATCATCATCATCTTCTTCAGCGACTTCAAGCTCCACAGCCACACCTTCAAATTGGGCGTGCATCTGACGTCAACTCTCTCCCGCTTACACCGCCCCCCCTCGACCGCGACCGGCAGCACCCCCCCTATGGCCAGCAGCCCCTCCCCCACGACCTCCCCTCATCGCACCGCCTCCACGTCCAGAAGAACCGCCCCGACTACCAGAACCCCCTCCTCCTGCGCCCAAAGGCCCGCCCGATATGTTTTCCGGATTGGTGAGGTGGGAGATAATGTCGAGGAGAAACAAATTCGTATACTGGTGCTGGGTAATGATCTGTTCCTGGGCCGCGGCATGGTCTTTCCAATGTTTCTCAGTCTGTTGTCTTTCCTCCTCAGCCCGTTGTCTTTCCTCCTTAGCCTGTTGTCTTTCATCCTCAGCCCTTGTGCGTTCCATCGAGGCAGCGATGCGTTCAGCTTTTGCTTCAATCCTCTCGTTAAATGCTGATGTGCGCTCTGCGGCCGCTGTTTCTCTCTCGCCAACTGCTGCTGTGCGCTCTGCAGCCGCTGTTTCTCTCTCGCCAACCGCTGCTTCTCTCTCGCCAACCGCTGCTTCTCTCTCGCCAACCGCTGCTGTGCGCTCTGTTGCTGCTGCTGTGCGCTCTGTTGCTGCTGCTGTGCGCGCTGTTGCTGCTGCTGCCCTCTCAGGCGAGGTGAATAGTTCTGCGATCCAGGTGTCTGGAAACCAGTTACGAACAAACCGAGTCGTAGATGATAGGGCAATTCCAACATGGATTATGATGCCAATTATCAACGCAGCATGTTGCAACTGTAGAGCCGGGGTTGGTGCTGGTTCCATTATCGTAAGGGTAGGTATAGAGATTAACAAAGAATTATTGATTAGTTTGGCTGCTTCTTCGTCTTGTTATTACTCGTCTTCCTCGTTGTCTTCTTCAACTTCTTCAAACCACAGAGTTGGGTTTTGAGCACAAGGCGAAAACTAAAAAAAGGGGGAAGGAGCGACCCTGCCGTACATACCATATACCTCATTATATATATAGCAGCCTATCTTTCAACATATCTGCTTTATATTTCGGGGTAAGCAGCTGTACTATATCAATATCTCCTCCCTCGTATGTAGTTTTAATAGACCCTGCTTTAAATGGTACTAGATCGCCATGATAGGATCTAACATGACTTCTATATTTGCCGTCTAGTGGGTTCTGGCCCTCGCCCAAGTCTAGCCAGCGCGTTATTATTAACGCCCCACCGTAGTCGTAGTCGGAAAAATCCATAGCATCAATCTGGAACTCGGTAGGGCATGCCTCGCATTGGAACAGGCCAGTGCAAGTTGGGCAGTTAGAGTTGAGCTGTTGGTTATTCCAGTGGCTTGCTCGACAGCTCAACTTTCTCGTGAGTTCCGTTGAATGTGAATACGGCACTATAAAATGCCAGTGCGGACAAATACACGTGTATACTTTTTTAGGGACCTCGACCTTCTTCCCAGCTGGGAAGATAAGCCAGTTCTGACGTCGTAATAAAAAACGGCCGTCTGCAATCCGAGGGACAAACTCCTCGTGGAGTATATGTGTAGTGTCGTAAGCGCCGCGAACTAGAAGAGTGCGAGATCCAGACAGTGAAGAGAGAAGCTCATCGCAATTAAGGCCGCCACGATGCAGCTTCATAGCTAGGAGAAACGCAACAGAGGTGAATCCATCGTATATATGCCAATGGGCAGATGATGCATGATCTGATTTCGTGCATGGCGCTCTCAAATATTCTAGCTGTGCTCGACTATGGAGAGTCTCACATTCAAGGCACAGGATGTGCCGTGGCAGATCTCTCTGTAAGATGTCTAAGAAGACAAGTCTATCGAGTCCGTCTAGCTGGTCTTCCTGAAGCCGATCAAGGTACTGGCTCCCCAAAATAAACCAGACCGACCGACAGGTCAAGGTAAATGAAACCGCGGCTGAGAGGGGGAGAAATGCAGCTATTGACCTGATAATCTCGGTAGGTAGCTGCTTGAAAGGCGAATTATCGAGGCTGTTTAGCGGTGGCATAGGTATAGCATCCTTATAACGGGCTCCTAAAGGCGCTCGTGTATCTGACCGTTTTCTGATTTGAAGAGGGGACGCTGGTAGGGAAGACATAGTGCAGTTGCAGTTGCTTGTTGTTGGGATTGCTTTAGGATGGAGTAACTTATTACAATTTCGAGTCAGACAGTTTTAGAATGACCGAACCATCATCTAGACTAGTATATAGCTTCTTATATATTATAGTAGTGGCAGGACTAGTCTAGTGAGGGACGCTATAAGAATGAGTCTAATTTACGTCAATTAGCCTACGTAGGAATGAGTGTCACATGATGGAAGCGACGAGAACAAGAATGTTACTATATTTATATTATAGAACACTAGAATGATGAATATAGTTTACTATTTAAAGAATTAGCGGTAACATCTTGACTTTATACATTATGACTATGGCGTAATTATTTAAATTGGTTGCTTTATTTTGCTATATACTGCACTGTGGAATTTGTAGGCCATAATCCGGTGATAATTCCAGCTGGCCAACCATTACTATGAATGTTTTATGAAGCGTCGATGCAAAATAGGGGTATTCTATGGCCTTGCCTGTACCGCAAATTCGAGAAGATGGTCCCGTAGACAATTCTCAAGGGTGGGGCATCAACCGGAACTTGCAGCTTCTACGATGAGAGATGATGAGGGGGCTGGGCTGCGATATACGCCGACAACGCTGGCGGCGGCCATGTCCTATATGAGAAAGTGTTATACGGCGGCAGCGCTTTGACCGGTCGGACGGCAATTGTCAAGTCGAATATCACATGTATCTTGCCCGCATAGATATGTTATATTTTATTTACTGCGCTTGCTTCTTGCTTCCATTGCGCATTATAAGCATTATCAACCAACCTCTTTACCTTTAACTCTTTACCCACTGCCAATTTAAATATTCTCATATATGTTTCAACCCAACGAATGGCCTAGTTTCGAACAATAGCTATACAAATCGACAAAACGTGAATAGAACTTTATAAGATTTTCTATACTTTGCATGGTTAACGCGGCAGTTGTCATTTGGCTACTTAAAGCATGGCATTTTCTCGTAAAGGACCTATCGTTGCTGGCGTATATTTCATCCCTGCCGCTGCCGCGGCGATGGCGAGTGGGGGGTACACCATATACCATCTTTATTTATTCTGTAGAGCAAATGAATCTTTTCCGGGCCTCTTTGCCCTCCTAGATGACCCCATATTAGCCACCGATTACAGCATGTCTTTTGCTGACGCTTCTGAGTATCCTTCCAATCTTTATTGCACAGTTATCCCCCACGCATTCGGCCGTAATCGACCACCAGTCATTCGGTCTTCGGATATGCTCAAGAAAGAAATAGAACTTATCGTTCTTTGCCCCATTTATGTCCCTCTCGTCAATATTTGGAAGCTCTATATCCCGATTATTGATTTTAACATTGATTTCAACAACCCGGACGAAGTGTGCTCGGAACTGCGCATACAATCCATACTTTAGAGGCAGCTCACACAAGCTATCCATCTGAATCCATACTCTCGTTTCACTATGTGCCCATGCGTTTCTCTCTGGCCACATGCTGTGCGGCATCCCATTGCGAACAATTTCATCCACGGAGAGTTTCAGAGGGTCTCACGTTGACAGGGGATACGACATAATATATAGTTTATAAAACAGTAAATTTAAATTACTCTATTACCTACGCAGGTTTTCCGGATTCCGCTCTGCCAAAGTGATATTCTAGTCGATTGCTTCCTCTGTTACTGCATGCTATTGCGAGCGGCTTGATAGCACCTACGTTGTCCTACAGCGTTGAGCATATCCAAGTGATACCCTTTTGCTTCCGGCTTCATCTTTCAACTAAAGATATAGTCTGTGCCTAGCAACCTCATTTGCTAAGAGAGCAAGAACTATCAGTTGGAAACAAGCCCTCCCGAAGCCCAAGTCTTATTCATCGCTTCCGGCTTAATCTTTCAGCTAAAGATGCAGTCTACGTCTGGCAACTTCACTTACCAAGGGGCAAGGGCTTTCAGTTCATATCCCATTCATTGCCCAAGCCCAAGTTTTGTTCACCTTTAAGCCGACTGGGCCATTTCTATTCGCACAACCTCTTCAATACGAAATCGAGGCGGTGAGGCTCCATTCTATAACCCTCAAAGGCTACCACCTAATTTCCGATCTAGGTTCTAATTCCAATCATTTATGCAGGTGTCACTAGAGCCCAAGTCGGATGACGAGCAGGCTAATATGGATTTGGACATGGACGAGGCGAAGGGGGAGGAGTTCGAATCTGATATAATAAAGGGGGGTTTATAGGAAAAGGGGGTAAATATTTATCACACCAGAACAATCGTACTTCATTCCATGGTATCATTTATGATGCCTCGTCAAATCAAGCCAATGCAACTGCCAACAACAACAAATTCTATCGCATCCAGGTTTCTGCCGCTCCCAAGGTATATTTTGAGCCTTGCTGATTATCGCAAAAGATGTATTTGACATAGCTATTCTAAGATTTCATGCTTCAATGTATTTGGAACACCGACATCGTTCAAACCCCACGATATCGCGGCAGTCCACCAACCGGCGTTAATATATATAGCCCCTTTTCACCGACCCAACAGGTTGATCCCGCTCATATCATCGACTATATCGACAGAGCATATAAAAATGGAAGGCTTGATAATACATAGATGGAGAGTCCAAAAACCCCGCCGCCAAGCATACGAAAGCCACCATCACAGGTGGAACAGACAGGAAATATCCCAGCACAGAAGCAGCCAGCCCTCTTCGGCGCCAAGCCTGATCATCCCTCAATTGCAAATTGTAAAATTGTAAGAATAGTTATCAGTAGCAGCGGTAAGAAATCAATGATGAGAAGGCGACGGTGGTGAGAAAAGGATGGTGAGAAAATGCTGCGGGTTACAATTAAACCCCGTGTGACAATATCCACTATGCACTCTTTTTTACCTTGAGACCTGGCTCTGCTCAAACTGCTGCCCGCACATAAGCTCCATCCCCAAGCGACAACGACAAGGCGCGGCATGAAGCTGACGAGATAGACACGTCGAGTGACAAAGTTTTGTCACGGCGGTGAGAAAACGGCTGCAATAATAATAAAATACAGCAACGCGATGACTTTTACAGTATCATGTTCCTTCTGTAGCTCGGCCTCATTGACATAGTCGCAGAATGGCTCTTAATACACTTCCTCGCTCGTGATATAGCCGACCATTGCAAAAAAGTGCCACAAGAGCCATTTTATCACCAGACAATGGATTTAAAGTGGCAAGTTCTCATATAAAGTATAGCATAATCATTTAAAATCCTCGGATTATCATGCAGCGGCTACGAAGTTATCTTGTAGCAGCATTTATCATTTTGGCCCGACGAAGCGTTCCCCCCTTTCCATTTGTCGCCAAAAAGAGTGCCCGCTCCCACATGACGGCAGATTCCAAGAAAATCATTCGTTAACATGCAGTAGCATTATTGTTTTGCTGTCGCCCATCCTCCCCCTGTCCATCCGTCGCTGGAAAGAGAGACAATTCCACATGACGGTGAACTCTTGTCGCCTCGGATTTACAAGAGAATTCCAAGCTGTGGCCCGCCTATGTGGATAGAGTAATTTAACTTGGTTGTCCGTAGTGAGCATTTCTAGCAAGAGTACGATTTGGATATAATCTGATAATTATAGCACGCCAAGGTCTTCACCATGCTCCTGCTGATTTTTGTTGTGTTATACATCGGAATATAAGCCGCAGGCATGTCCCGTATGAGAATATATACTTTAAATATTCTCTAGTGGCTTACCCAGCTCTGCCTCTGCTGATTCTCATCGTCTTTGTCACCTTCATACGCCACTTCCAGTCACTTGGCCTAACTTCTGTTCAATTGCCAATTTCTGCAATATCAACATTCTAGTATTCGGTCAAACTTCATCTACGCTTCCGCCCCTTATGTTACAACCCGCAGACAAC
Organism: Pseudogymnoascus sp. VKM F-4518 (FW-2643); assembly: GCA_000750925.1. Lineage (NCBI taxonomy): Eukaryota > Fungi > Ascomycota > Leotiomycetes > Thelebolales > Thelebolaceae > Pseudogymnoascus > Pseudogymnoascus sp. VKM F-4518 (FW-2643). Next base: position 435 of record JPKC01001213.1, on the reverse strand, counting down.
CCGAGAGCTATAGCGGATGGGCAGATCAAAAAGTGAGAAGTTGTCAGCGTATATTTTATTGCCATAGTTATAACGTATTTCACAAGCGAACCGGTCACACAAGCGAACCGGTCACCAAAACACCAAAACGCGTCAACTTAACACAATTCAACTTATGGCAACACCAACTCAAGCTAAAACCTCTAATCAAGAGGGTAGGATACTACTAGCTATCCAATCAATTAAACAAGGCCATATTCAAAGTATTCGAGCCGCTGCAATGTCGTACGACATCCCTTATTCAACCTTACAAGAGCGAATGAATGGGGTAGCTTCCCGACGCGACTCTACCCCTAACTCACGAAAATTGACTCCGTACGAAGAGACAGCTCTTGTTCGGTACATTCTCGACCTAGATTCACGTGGATTTCCACCCTAGGCACAAGCTGTGCAAGA